>CM054154.1:54012906-54030177 GCA_028751875.1 Rapana venosa | reverse complement strand
CCCCACCCCCCTACCTTTTCTTCACATGCTTTTCGTGATTTTCCACACCCTCCTTCCCCCTTTTTACAATTTCCCTCTTATTTCTTTTTATATGGCCCAAAAAACTTTGTTCCATTTATAAACTAAAAACCACACTTTTTCGCACTTTCACAATTTCCCCACCATTCATTCCCCACATTTTTGTAAATAAAAAATTTTTCACTGTCTGTCTGTCAGTGTCATCCAGTATCTTTGTCAATACTTGTTCATCTTGACATTTAGCTTGAAGAGGGAGGGCAGTGGGTCTCATACACAAACATGTCTGTAGCAGTGTTGTTGTCAGAATGGCCCTGTAGTATAACACAAACTAGGGGGGTGGGTAGAAACAAAACCGAGGGGATGAAACTTGTTCATTTCACTTTCTTCTTTGTTTTTCTATCATTTCGATCTTATTTTGTCTCTATTCACCTGAGATGGACACTTTTTGCGATACGATGCCTGTTGAACTGGAGTAGTAGGGGAATGGCTGGCAGTGTTACTTGTCAAGCAATCACAACAACAGTTTGATTTTTCTCGCCCATCCACTTTGAATAAAGACACCGTCTGTTCATGCAACACTGCGTTCAACATGCACTCCAAGGTTACAGGGGGGGCCCAAACTGGCATTTTAAACAGGAATTGTTAAAGAAAAGGAGAAACTTACTAAAGAGCTGGAGAGAAAGCGTCTTGCTGGCACCCAAGCAAGGGAAGCCGAGAGAGAGAGAGAGAGAGAGAGAGAGAGAGAGAGAAGAAGAGAGAGAGAGAAGAGAGAGAGAGAGAGAGAGAAACTCGAACTCGAACTCGAACTCGAATAGTTTACTGACTTAAGCAAATTGCTCATATCACAATGAACAGAAACAGACAGGGAAAACACACATGAAAAAAAATAAGTCAAGTAAAATGCGCCTCCTTTACAGCTTGAACAAGAAACAAAACAAACTATAGAGAGCTACTTGTGAATTGTTAACACACATACACGCACGCACGCACACACACACAACTTACACACACATACGCACACACACACACGCGCGCGCGCACACACACACAAAATTGCACGTATACAAACACGGGCATTCATACACACAAGCACATCGGCCTGGCCCATGCATGTATGAGCACAAATAAGCACAAAACGTATTGCCAATGCGTCTATAACATGATCGCGTGCTCATACAATGTTGATATGCAAATGTACACTTGCAGGCACACACACACACACACACACACACACGCACGCACGCACGCACGCACACACGCACACACACACACACAACTTACAAACACACACAACTTTCACTCACACAACTTACACACGCACACAACTTACACACACAACTTACACACACACACGCACAAGCGCACGCACGTGCACACGTACGCACCCTTAATGTTCTCACACTCACATAACTTGTACATGTATATAAGTTAACTAGAACTAAACCAAAGTCATGATCATAGGGCCATCAGCCCAGACAACACAAAATCAACTGAAAGAAAAATAGTTTAAACTACTTTCTCATCTAATCTCACTTTGAAGCTGTAATAAATAAAACGGGCAATGCTAATCATGCATTTCTCATTATTCAGAATAGACAATTGTTGTCTATATGGATCTTGTTTTAATTTCTTGGTGAAGTACTGTAATCTTAGCTCTTACGTAACATGGCAGTGGAATAAAAAGTGAAATTCGTCATCACAGTGGTTTTTGCATAGAGGGCAGCTACCTTTGCATATAGTTCTTTAGAATAACGGAGTTCATGAGTTTTTATATCAGTAATTCCCAGTCCGAATCTTACATAGATAGCTCTCAGTCTTTTGTTTTTAATGCACTTGAAATAAGGCTCTAAAGAGTACTCAAATTTAAACTTTCTGTACACCGAATATCTGTCGTGTTTCTGAATCCTGCTATGCCAGTCCTGTTTCCAGCAATCACTCAAACGTTCTTTGAATGCTTTTAGAAACCAGTTAGTGTTTTGCACCCCACCATTTATCCATACATAACCCAATCCATGCTTCATGAGTAAATCGCGAACATCTGTAACCCAGCACTTTTTGTTACTATTGTCTAAATTTTCTAACATTTTATAGGCTTTCCTGGGCAGTCTGTCCTCTGTCATCCTGGTTAGGCGAAGCCAGTATCTGATGACATTTATTTTTGCATATAATTATAGTCAAAGGTAGTCTGCCTGATTCACCATAAATCATGTCATTTGGAGTTCTTGACGCAACATTTAGCAATTTCTTTATTGAAAACATGTGGGCTCTTTCTAAATGAGATATATCTAGGGTTTCCCAGATTTCTGACCCATATAGAATGATCGGTTTTATTTGAGTGTTAAACATAGTAAAAAAGATACCGGTGGTAATATCGCCTAGTTTCCACAAAGTTTTGAATATTTGAACGATACCTACTTTCGCTTTGGCTGTTTGTTGCTTGACGGTAAAAGAAAAGCTCAAGCAGGTAGATAGCCATACACCTACATATCTGTACGAATTGACCACGGTCATTTCACAGTCATTGGAGTACCTTTTTTCTCGGTTTGTAAGTTCAGTTCTTATTGCATTTTCACTTAGCAGATTTAACTGATGTTGTAAACCACTTACTGAATATGATAGTTTGTGCCACATCGTCTGCAAACAAAATGATTAATAGTTCTACATCTGGATGAAGCTGAACACCATGTTTGCCTTTCTGCATCACATCAAGAGATAGTTCATTTATTATCATGGAAAACATAACGGGCTAGTAATTTCTCCTTGCTTCATACCTTTCTGGCAAAAAAAGAAATATGTTAAACCTAAACACCATAATATCTTACACTTGCTTTCACTACTTTATACATATTTTGCATCGCTCTTGGCATTTTGCTGGAAATTCCATTTTTAATCATTAGTGGCCATAATGTACTATGAGAAATAAGATCAAATGCTTTGTTTTTAAATCAATAAAAGCAGCATAAAACTTCTTATTGGATGCCAGATGCTTTTTGATCACAGAAAACAGTGTGAAAACGTGGTCAATGGTACTGTGATCTGTTCTAAACCCAGCTTGTTCTTCACCTATAATCTCTTTGTCCTCTATCCATTTAGCTAATCGTTTATTAAGGATATAGCTATATATCTTACTGCAACTATTTAATAGGGATATACTCATGTAGTTGCTGGGGTCATTAGGATGTCCACGTTTATAGAGGGGTTGTATGATTGCCTCTGTCCAAGAATCTGGATATTCTCCTGAAGAAAATACGTAGTTGAAGAGGTTTTCTAAGTATGGTAGAATCAAGTGAGCTGAATTAATAAACACTTCAGGGATTAGTCCGTCTGGACCACCTGCCTTCTTTGGCTTCAGAGGACGGATTGAATCTAGAATTTCTTCCTTTGTTATTGCTGAATTTAAATCCATGGTATCTGGATCAGCGTTAGCCTCTTCAATGTAATTGTAGCTTGACATTTTAGGATGTAGTGTTGCCTCAAACACATTAATAAAATGGCTCTGCCAGCAATCTTTTGGCACATTTCCTAAATTCTTTCTGTGCTTACCACTAATAGATCTCAAAGTGGACCAGAAAGACTTAGGGTCTTTTGTAGCATTCATTAGCTTACTTCTAAGGCCAGTTTTGTACTCATCTGCCTTTATTTTGAGTAAGGAGATATATTCTCTTTTCAGTTCTATATACTTGTTAATATTTTCTTTTGTCCTATCTTTTCTCATGTTCTAAGAGCTCTCCTTACAACCTCTTTGGTCTGTTTGCACTCTCTATGAAACCATGTTGTTTTGATCTATTATGTCCAAATTTTAGTTGCTTTAGCATACATTCTGATGCTTGTCTCAATGTCTGGTTAAACAGATCAATAGAACAATTTACATTTTATTTATCATCTCTGTTGCTTTTTTATGTCAGTAGTGAAGTTGGTTTCCAGCAAATTACTCTGTAATTTGTCAGAATATTGGGGGTTCCAAATTAGTTTTTGAACAGTATAGGGACTTTCTTCAGTTTCTCTTTTAAAACAGTTGTCTGTTAATGTTAGAACTATTGGCATGTGTTGCGAGTCTATTCTTTCATCTACAAACATGTCTTTTATTAAATGGATTTGCGATCTTGAGATGGCAAAATAATCTATAACACTGCAGCCAGTGCTAGAAATAAAGGTAAAGCTACCAACTTTGTCTCCGTTGGTTGTTCCATTAACAAGAAACAAATCAAACTGTGCCCCCAGCTCAAGAAGGAGGTGGCCGAAATGATTTTGTTCCCTATCCTGTGAATTTCTTGCATCTGTTTCCACATAGCATGTTTCTTTACGGGTTTCTGTGAAATAGTTAGCATCATTTACCGGACAGGGCTGGGAGATTCCTGTGCGGGCATTAAAGTCACCACAAATGATAAAAGGAACATCTCCATATCTTTCTGTAATGTCTAGCATACAAGACTCAAATAGCTGAAATGCCGTTTTCAAAGTGTGACCACTGCATAAAAAGGTGATTGCACTGGAGCTATGTATGTACAGATCAAGAAAATATCTGTTGCAGACTTAAAAAGTTGCTTAGATATTTTCAGCACAATAGCATTTTGTACCTCACATTCAATTTTTGATTACCATAGAATCCAGTTCCTTTCTAACAAGTAAAATAACCCCTCCGGATTTCTGGCCCATTCTGGCAAGCTGAACTGCAGGACTACAATACTGTGTAAAGATTTTAAATACATCCATTGATATGATTTGTGTGGTAAATGTTTCAAGAAAGCAAGCAAAATCAAATTTAGTAATGTATGACAAAAAGTCAGAATCACTTAGCTTAGACAAGATGCCACATTCAGGAATGAAACAGTCCCATTTGTGAGGGAAGTGTTTCGGATAATGTCTGGGCTTTGGCCGAATCCCTTTTTTCTAACTTTGTCAGTCCCTTTCTTTTTCGTTGCCAAGTCTTGTATTCGTTGGCTGGCCCTGGTTGTTCTGGTGTTGCGGGGTGTTTGGTTACCCATTGGTGTTGATTGAACTGTTTGCTCCAGTTTTCGGTCGCTGTTTCTGCCTGGTCAGTCTGGATGGCAAGGAGGAAGACTTTCTGGAGTCGTGGCTGGCTCTGGACTGTTCACCTGTGTTGGAGTCATGCGTCTTGGCGAAGGAACGCGTAGCAGCCACTGAACCACTGTACAGGAGCTCTCCTGTGTACCACCTTCGAGTGGCTGGGGCAGCAAGATGTGGATCAGGGGGTGACATCCTGCTGTGGTGATTTGGCGTCTTGCTGGGTGTCTGCTCCAGAGAAGTGTACACTCTTCTGTTCTGATGATTGGTATTTGCGTTGAGTGTTGTGTTCAGGGGTCACCTCCTCTTGCTGATTCCTCATGAGTGTTTGTGGTTTTCCCTGCACAGGCAGAGAGCGGGGTGCTAGACTTCTGCTTCATCTGGTCTGTTGTGCTATTCTTCCTTCTGGCTGAGGTGGGATTACCTTTTTCACCAGACATACAGGTAATGTCCGTGTCTGGAAGTGCAGCACGCACAGCCTGCTTTCCAGTTGCTGTTTGAAAGAGGAGAGTAACTGGGGTTGGTAATGTTCCGTCACTTCTTTTGTGAATTTCACACTGAACTTGCTGTTTGTGTTTATCTATGGTGACAGTGTTTGAACATGTGCCAGTATTGACATTATTTTGTGTTTGCATGGTTGCTGAGGTGTTTGTGATTTGTTCCATGTTCCCTGTGCTGTCTAGAGTTATGAGAGAATAATCTGGGTTTATGACAGTTCTGACAGGACTTCTGAATTCGTTATCTGCTGCTTTGCTTCCCCGAAATGTATCCTCTGGGACAGTAAAGTGGGCGTTGTCAGTTGCACTCTTGACTTGGTGGCATCTCCTGATTGTTGATCTGCCCCTTCCTCGGCAAAGGCGGAGGAGTGTCTCTGGTCATGTGTGCTATGCCGGTACCACTTGTCATCATGGTCTGTGACATTGCTGGTAACGTACTTTTCTTTTCCGTAACTCTGCCAATGGAAAGATTTCCGATGCTTGTCACCGCTATGTTGTCTCTTTCCATTACTGAATGTGTTGTCCTCATCTTCGTATTGTAGTTTGTTGTTTCCATCTGTTCCATACCAGTACTGATCGCCATGTTGAAGATTCCGTGATTCTCTAACACTCAGTTTGCCATTCAGAAAGTATCCTCTTTTTCCTTCACGTCTTCCTTCAGCCAGTTGTGCCGTCTGTCTTCTGGTCAGGTCATGAGAAACTCTGTACCCCGCCTTTCTCAGGCTTTCACGCACATTCCTGAGCCTCAGTAGTGCAAGCTTGTCCTTCCATTGCGATAATGTGACAACGATTGGACGGGGTTCATTTCGGTTAGCACCAGTCTTGACCCTGTGTGCATGCCGTATGTCCACTGAAGAGGTTACATTGGGGTTACAAATGTCATTGATGATTTCAATCACTTTCTGTGCGCTGTCTTCTTCAGTTTCCGCATTGGATTCTGGAACACCATAGAATTTCAGATTGTCCTTCCGGATGATTTTTTCAAGTCGGTCGACTTCATCTTTCAGAAAGGAAATGTCAGATGTGAGCATTTTTCTCGTTGCAGCATCCTGTGCTGTTCCTTCAGTATGTTGCTCAGATGACTTTCATTTGCATTGACTTTTTCTATAGTGTCACATAAGTACCACCACATGTTTTTCATTTGACTGTTGCCATATTGTGGTCCTAGGTTCTGTTCAATGTCCCCACACAGTATCAAAAACAAGGAGGGGGGGGGGGTTACTGTGTACAGTCAGTAAAGTACTGGTGCCTCCTGTAGTTTGAAACAGTAAAAAGGAATCAGTGTCTGAGAACCTTACCGATGTGTGACAGGAAAGCTTGCATCATTAAAACAGCAAGAACGAGAGCTGTGGAATTGGAGTGGTGTCAGACTTTCCGCAAAATGCTGAACAAGGTCGGAAATGCATGTAGACTGGGAGAGTAGAAGGCAGCACTTCACTGACACCAAGAAAACCAGACAACAGAAAGTGCTCGCTACTATGCGATAGTTCATGTCTGTATAGTAGTCCCAGTGAGAGAAAGGGGAATACTTACAGATTCTCGGTGCACCACATCATTTCTTCTCCGTTAGCTTGATGAAAATTGCTTGAAATGTGCCTATTGTTTGACGATAGGCTTTTGCAGTGATGGGCATCTTCCTGGTGTGCATATATTTCTACTATTCAACCATGAAAAGTCAGACTACTCAAGGTCTTATGAAGGCAAGCAGAACCCAGGAAAACTTGCCACAGAAATTTCACTTGTCCCTAAAACTGGATGGTGAAGATTTAATAACAGAAAGGGGTTGATTTTTTCTAAGTCCCGAAAATCAGCTAGATGACAGTTCAGAGCTGGGCTTGGGAGAGGGAAGAAAAACACGTCTGCTCATCACAAAATCAGCTCACCGAATAGAGAGAGAGAGAGAGAGAGAGAGAGAGAGAAGAGATGAGAGAGAGGAGAGAGAGAGAGAGACGAGGATGAGAGAGAGAGAAGAGAGAGAGAAATAGAGAGAGAAGTAAGAGGGAAGGGAAAGGTAAAAAAGGTGAGAGTGGGTGGCCCAACAATAGGTGCAAGGTGAATACAATGAAGGCAAAAAAACAATACACAAACGAACAAAAATAAAAGGATGAGATTACTGCGAGCTAAAAAGGTTATTTATTGCATAAAATGGATCAGAAGAATTCGTGGGGTTTCTTTTTTTTTTTTAAAGCGTGAGTGTGTGCGCGTGCGCGCATGCGTGCGAGCGTGTGTGTGTGTGTGTGTGTGTGTGTGTGTGTGTGTGTGTGTGTGTGTGTGTGTGTGTGTGTGTGTGGTGTGTGTGTGTGTCCAATGTCCAATGTTCACTGTCCACTGCCCAGCCACCCCAGGCCGGAGCAGAAGTTCGTGGACTCGGTGGGCATGGTGACCCTCAACGCCAGCAAGGAGGACTCGGGCAGGAGGATCGAGTGTCGGGCAGAGTACCAGTTCATGGAGAGCCCCTACACCACCCAGGCCACCCTGGATGTCCAGTGTCAGTTTGTTTGTGTGTCTCTGTCTATGATTTGGGTGGTTGTTTTATGTTGGGTTTTTTTTCCTTCTTTTGATTTGTTGATGTTTTGTTTTGTTGTTGTTGTTTTATTGTGTAAGTGTATGGGTATTGGATTTACTTTATTATCATAATTATGATGTATTCCTAAGGGCGGGGGCTGATGTAAAAAAAAATCACATAGGTGCTTATTATTATCCTCGATATAAAAGGATTTGTCATTGTCCTTGTCAAAAATGATTTTGTCATTATCATTGTCTCTCTCTCGTCACCAAAAGCAAAATGAAAGTTTCCAAGGGGTATACAAAATTAGATGTATCATACATACATACACACATACCCGCATACACAACATATATACTAACATACATATATCATATATACATCCACTGATGAACACACACACACTTCCGCATTGATGGAATGGACTCGCGCTGGATTAAAGTGGTTCAAACTGATTTAGAATAAAGTGATTAATTCGAAACTGAATTGATTGATTCAAACTGAATTCGAATAAAAGTGATTTTATCTTAACTGAATTGATGTGATTCTGATTCTGATGTGATTTTTTGGATTGTGGGTGCTGCTCAGATGCCCCCGAGATCACCATGAGCATCAACCTGACCCGCCCCTCGGGATTTAAGACTACGTCCGCTTCCTGCTCCGGGGTAGCCAACCCTGCTGACATCACCTGGAGGTGAGGGAGTACCTGTGGGGAAGAGGGGGGGGGGGGGGGGGGGTATCGGATGGAGAGATGAGTGGGTAGGGGTGTAGGGAATGGTCGTGGTGATGTATGGGTGGTGGTGGTGGTAATATTGGGGAGAGGGGGAGGAGGTAGTGTATCCTTCACGTCTTTAAAAACAAAGTATACAAAATAGCAGACCCAAACCAAAACTAAGGTAAACAAAACAATCTACTTGATTATTTTTATTTATATATAAATTAAATTAACATGGTGAGAGAGAAAAACCTCAAGCATCCCCTCCCCTTCAATTGTAGACCTTCAACCCACAAAACGTATCGCAACTACATAGCAACTAAACCATTCCCCTAAAACAACAAAAACAACAACAACAACAACAACAACAAAAGTTGTGTGAATGTAGGGGGCCAATTCAGTATAAATAGCATCCCCAACTGGAGGAAAAACATGTGCAAGAAAATGTTCCCTTTTCTATTACTTTGTTTCTGTTTGTTTTTGGCCTTACCCTCCCTCTTTCTCCCCTCTCTTCTCCCCTCATATGTTTATTTTCTGCCTACCCAGCGAAATCCCCTTTCTCTTTCGTTTTACTTACTTTTGATAAGCTGCCCGGAAGTCGGAATGTATTAGCTAGGGCCAGCGGGCAGACCTCCTGCATAGTCATGTATACGACTGTTCACCTCCCCACCACAACCACCACTTAGGCAGCCACATTCCGACTTCGGGACCTGCAATACAGTATAGTATAGTGTCTCAAGCTCTCCCCTTGTGTGTGTACATTGTCCAGGTGGTTTCGCAACAATCGCAGCTGGAAGGGGAGACGGGCAGCACGCTAACCATCCCGCAGATCCCCTACGACTATGACGGAGACACCGTGGCCTGTACTGCCAGCAACAGTGTCGGCCGCTCCCGCAAAGAGATGACTCTGACTGTGGCAGTGTAAGTCTTTTATTGTTGGTTTGTTTTTGTTGTTTGTTTGTTTGACGTGCAGTCACAGGTCTTGATTTGTCTTGATTTGATTTCTACAGTTTGTTTGCATTTAAAGTGAAAAATGTTGAAATGTAAATGGGTATTTGAGAAAGTCCTGAGAAACAAGAAAGAAAATGCTTTGTACAGTCTAAGTTTTTGTTGTTGTTTGCATGCAGTAAACAAGTTTTGACTTGATTTGACTTGACTAGATTTCTACAGTTAGTTTGTGTCGAAGTGAAAGATGTTGAAATGTAGATAGGTATTTGAGAAAGTCCGGAGAGAAACGATAAAAGACTGTGCAGCGTAAGTTTGTTTGTTGTTGTTGTTTGCATGCAGTAACAAGTTTTGAGTTGACTCATTTAGTCTGCATCAAAGTGAAAATGTCAGATCGAAATAGTAGGTAGGTATTTTTAGAAAGTGTTGAGAAATGATAAAGAAATTACTAAGTTTTGTTCTTCTTTGCATGCAGTAAAATTTTGACTCGACTCGACTTGTCTTTACTTGATTCCAACAGTTAGTTTGCATCCAAATGAGAAATGTCGAAATGTAAGTATTTGAGAATGTCCTGAGAAACGATACAGAAATTACGCTGTCTGTGGAGTTTAGACTTTGTTGTTGTTGTTTGCATGCAGTACAAGTTTTGACTCCTCTTGACTTGATTGACTTGACTCGACTTCTACATTCAAGTCTGCTCAAAGTGAAAAAGGTCAGAATGAAATGTAGATATTATGTATTTGAAAAAGTCTGAAGAAACAATAAAGAAACTACGCTGACTGTGGAGTGTAAGTTTTGTTGTTGTCGCTGTTGTTTGAATGCAGTAACAAGTTTAACTTTACTACTACATTAAGACTGCATTAACGTGAAAAAGGTCAGAATGAAATGTAGACAGGTTCATAAGAAAGTGTTGAGAAATGATTAAAAAGAAAAGTTAAGAGGTAGTGAATAGAAATTCTTTTCCTATTTTTTTTCTAATTGTTTTTTTTGTGTATTGGTCGGTAGATTGTAAGTATTAGTAATCAGTTACATTTTTTAATAGAAAAAATTATGCTGCTGAAGAATGGGGATTTTGGGGTTTTGTTTTTACTAAGACTATTTTATGTGATAAAATGCTTTCCCGTGCATTGTTTTTTTTATGGGTGGTTTTGTAACGCAAATGTGTTTGTCTGATTTCTGTTTAGGTAATAAAGTATTCCTAGTCACAACAATATGACTTCAGCAGTACCTACAAGATATACATGTTTGCAGATAAACTTTTTTGCTCGAAATGTACATACCAGTTATTCAAAACACAAAGACCAACGACGATGGACGACAGCATAGCAATAATAACAGGGAAAAAAACCACCCAATAACAATGATGATGCTTAACAACAACATAAACAACACCCGGGTAGGTTTGCTGTGGGGGTGGGGGGTCCTTGACTAGAGTTCCAAGGTTCACCAATGGTGACATTTTGCATATGGGACCGGTTTACCCACCATTAGAGTTACCCGCATTCCGACGGGGGATGATGTCTACAACGCGACATCAGTGTGCATGTGTGTGTGGTTTTAACTTTTTTTTTTTATCATCTACCGACATCAGTAGCTCACTCTTCTGAAAGGCGGGACAGGTTTTGTGTGCAAGATGTTGTGCGTGCGTTCGTACACATGACTTGGGTTTATAGTCTCATCGGAAGGACTTTTAGGTGAATGGAGTCATTACTGACGTTAACTTCAGGAGAAAAATCCCCTCGAACAGGTGTCTCAGTTGTGGCTTGAATCCGGGCCGTCAGATCACGAGCTCAACGCTCTAATATGTAGGCTGTCCCGCCTGTCCCCCGCCCCAAAAAGAGAACAACAACAACAAAACAGCTGGTATAAAATAATAGTAAATAATATATGGAATTTATATAGCGCTGAATCTTTTTTAAAAAAGCAAAAGAAATCGAAGCGCTTGCTCTCGAATCATTTACACGAATGCAACTCTCCTTAAACATAATGCTATCATCATCATCATCATCATCATCGTCATCATCATCCTTTTTGTCTAATATCACTAAGAGTGAACAGACGTTAAATTTTAAGACAACAACAACAACAACAAACATAATAAACAACAGAATTTGAAATCCATGCGCGCGCAAGCACGTACGCCACACACACACACACACACACACACACACACACAAACACACACCCCACACACACACACACACACACACTCGCGAACACATTAGGAGGTGAAGGATGCTGTTGAAAATTAAGGACAGATATGAGGGGGAAAGTCTCAGGTAGGAAATAATGTTGTTTTGAGGCTGGATTTGAAGGTATCAAATGAAGGCTTTTGGCGAAGTGAAAGAGGGAGGTCATTCCAGGTGGATGGACCAGAAACAGAGAAGGAGCGACGCCTACAGTGGTTTGTTTGAATCTGGGTGTTTTGAAAGCACAAAGTATCTGCGGTCTGAACGAAGGGAACGGGATGGAGTGTACAGATGAAGACAGTTTACAGAGATAGAGGGTGCAGATTTGTGGAGACATTTGAAACAGAGGGTATTGATCTATACTCCAGTCTTTGTGAGACAGGCAGCCAGTGAAGAGATCGCAGAAGAGGGTGTGACCTTAAACCTTTGCAGCTGCTTCACAAATAAAAAAACACCAAAACAATACATCATTTCACAAAATACCTCCACTTACAATACTTTCAAACTCCACAGTCTGCCCCATAAGCGGTTTGATATGTTTACTTTACAAGATTAAGCGCTATCTAATCCCATGTATTGTTGTTGTTGTTATTATCATTATTATCATAATCATCATCCTCACCTCCTCACCAATCACCACCCTCACCATCACTATATCTATATCTATCTATCTATCTATCTATATATATATATATATATATTATATATATATACACACACACACACACACACACACACACACACACACACACACACACAACACACACACACACACACCACACCCCCATGTCCAGACGGGCCCAGAATCACGGAGGTGGACGTGGTGGGGGCGCGGACCTTCAGCGGCCGGCAGAGCTGCGCTGCCAGGCGGAAGGCAACCCCCGGCCCCACATTGCTGTGGACGCGCAAGGACGGCGGTGGCCCCGGCTCCTCCTCCTCCTCCTCCTCCGCGCCCCGCACCCTCTCCACGGCCCCCGTCTACCGCATCCCGCCGTCAGCGCCGCAGCTTCGGCGTCACACCTGCACGGCCTCCAGCTCCGGCTTCCCCGATGCCAGCAAGGACGTCCTCTTGCTGCAGAATGGTATGGGTTGGTTGGGGGAGTGGATATGGGGTGGTTGTGTGCGTGTATGTTTGTGTGTGGCTGGGGGTGAAGAGTGTGTGGGGGAAGGGGGTGGTGGGGGTGGAGTTGGGGGGGGGGGTATGGAGGTGGGTGGGGTTAGAAGGAGTATGTGTATTGGAGTGGAGAGGGAGCTGTGGGGGGGGGAGGAGTGTGTAGGAGGTGAAAACGATTTAACTGTAACGAAATTTTATTTTCTGAGGTAATAGAATAAGCACAAGACTTTTTGCATTCATTCCTCGGAGTTTTGTGTGTGTGTGTGGTGTTGTGTGTGTGTGTGTGTGTGTGTGTGTGTGTGTGTTGTGTTGTGTGTGTGTGATGTGTGGTGTGTGTGTCAAAGTCAAAGTCAAAGTCAAAGTCAAACTTTTATTTTCAGATGGTACATTGAATAAGCAGTGCATTTGCTTTTTTTCATCAAGCCATCTGTGTGTGTGTGTGTGTGTGTGTGTGGTGTGTGTGTGTGTGGTGGTGTGTGTGTGTTGTGTGTGTGTTGTGTGTGTATTAGTTTATTCAGTTCAATGTCCCACTAATTAGTGATATCAAGCGGGAAAGTATGTGTGTGTGTTTCTGGCATCTGTTCACTTACAGTGATATTAGACGAGGAGAGGTGTGGAAGGGGTCTTGATGAGGTGAGGGCTTTAAAGAAAAAGAGATGCATGTTGGTATTTATGTACATTAAAATACTGATTCCAAACCTTAATAAACAATCAATTATGCTGCAAAAAAACATGGCAAGAGAAACGCAAATAATAACAACAACACAGAACAACTGAAAACTACTCCAACTTAAAAATAAACAACTACCAACTTCGTGTAAAAGCTGCCACGAATAAAGCAAAATGATATCGCGACAGTAAGGTGTTACAATTCCACGATCATACTTTACACAAAAATGAGATACTGGAGATGGCATCAGAGACAATGCTATCTCACACAATAACTTGGATGGTTTTAAAACTTTGTGCAGATACTTATCTTGAAATGTTGTTAGGAACTTGTTTTAAACTGGACACTTATTAAAATATGAACATTGGACAGTTTCTCACGCATATCCATTGTATATTTCTTACAAATTTTGCTTGCAAAGCATTTAATTTCAGTCTATGGATTAAAGAAACAATTTTCTGGTACAGGATTTTCGAAAGCCATATGAGTACAAAGAATGTTCTCAATATCCAGAGCTGAAAAATTATGCTGGGGATATACCAGCCTTCTTCCTGTTTCTTTTTTACATTTTCAGCAAACATGTTTGAAGCAAAGCATAACCTTCATGAACAGAAAGAGGAATATCTAAAACAGACGAACAGCTAGAATGTTTTTCTGCCTTTTGGCTGCTTTATCTACCTGTTCATTTAAAATATAATACAAGTGAGATGGAACCCAGCAGAAAGTAACTGCGAACCCTTCAGAATTAGAAGTGCAACAACAAATAATTTCAGTTATGAAATTTTGCCTAACTGTCGACATTGAGTTACTAAGAGACGAGCAATGAGATTTAGAATCATCCAGAACAAAATCTGTGAAACAGTGTTAGGAAAATCAAGCAGAAGTACAAAGCCTCACAGATAGCAGTGAGTTCAGCAGAGAAATTAATCTTATACAATGTGCTCTTCTTCTCCTCCTCTTCTCCTCTCCTCCTTCTTCTTCTTTCATCCTTCTCCTTCACCTTCTCCTCATCTCCTCCTCCTCTTACTTCTCCTTCTTCTTCTCCTTCTCCTTCTCCTCCTCCTTCTCCGTCTCCTTCTTCTTCTCCTCCTCCTCCTCCTTCTGCTTTACTTCTCCTTCTTCTTCTCTTCTCCTTCTTCTCGTTCTTCTTCTCCTTCTTCTTATTCTTCTTCTTCTTCTTCTCTTCTCTTCCTCCTCCTCCTTCCTCCTCCTCCTCCGCCTGCTCCTCCTTTCCTCCTCCTCTCCTTCTTCTTTTCTTCTTGGCATCAATCATTTTAAATTTTATTAGTGAAATTGATGTTTGTAATATTGCCATTATCTCACCATTACCCCATGCCATGGTCATGTCATACCACCACCTACATCACCACTACCACCACACCACTACCATACCACACCACCACCACCAACACTACCACACCACTACCTTAACCAATACAAACCACCACTACCACCACCACTACCTAACCAATACAACCACCACTAACACCCCCACCACCCACCACCACCACTACCACCACCACCACCACCACCATCACCACTACCACCACCACAAGCACTACCACCACCACTCTTCTTCTTCAAGTGTCCGGTCTGGTCCTGCAGACATCGACGATCATGGCTCTCCATTCTTCCCTGTTCTCGTCCTCTCATGAGCTCATTGTTGGTGCCCTCTTTATTCGTTGTGAATTTGTTTAAGCTGTCTGTGAATTTGTGCGTTGTCTTCCTCTGCTCTTGTTTCCACAGATTTTGCCACTCCATAACAGTTTCTCTAGTCCGTCAGCCTGATTATATGGCCGAAAAATTTGAGCTGTCTTTTTCTAATGGTGTTGAGAAGGATCTCTTGTACCAGCCATTTCCATTACTTCTGCATTATTTTTTCTTTTTGTTCATGAGATTTTCATGATTCTCGGATGAACCACATTTCCACTGTTCTAGTCGCTGTTCTGTGTCCTTGGCTAGGGTCCAGCACTCACATCCGTACAGAAGAATGGACCATACGTAGGCTCTCAAAACATGGATCTTTGTCTTGAGGCTTATCTTACTGTTGGTAAAAAATGCATTTCATGTTGTTAAAAGTTGCCTTAGATTGACCGATTTTCTTCTTGATTTCTGTGTCACACTTGCCGTCCGGGGTGATAGTACAACAAGGTATTTTAAAGGTGTTTACTTGTCTGATTCTCTCTCCTTTACAGGCTATGTTGCATTGTGGTATAACAGCTTTTTTCGAGATCACCATGCATTCTGTCTTCTTTGCATTGAGCTGTATCCTTTCTTTTCGCTTTCGTCTGTTACTGTTGTTAAAATCTTTTGCAGTTTTTCTACAGAGTCGGCGATAAGGACTGTGTCATCTGCATATCTCGGTTGTTGATGTTGTGGCCACCTACACTAATTCCTCATGATTCTCAATATTTCGTAGAATTATTTCACTATATACATTAAATAAATCAGGCGAGAACACGCAGCCTGCCTCACACCCCTGCAGATTGGTCTATATTGACTGATGTCATTGTCGACTCTAATGGCTGCCTCCTGTTCCCAATATATGTTTCTGAGGACTCGAAGATCTTTCCGTCGATGTATAGCCCTGCCAGAATATCAAACAAGTCGGAGTGTCGTACTTTGTCGAACGCTTTTGAGTAGTCAATGAAGCAGAGGTACAGGTCTTTCTGGACCTCGATGGATCTTTCACATGAGAGTTTTCAATGCGAAGATTGCATTTCTGGTGCCTTTGTCTGCCATGAATCCAAATTGCGTTTCTGATATTTATGGGAGTATTTTATTTCTCATTCTCTTCATGAGTATTCGTAAAAGAACTTGGTGAGGTGACTCATCAGGCTGATTGTACGATGTTGGTCACATTCAGTTGTACCCAGTTTCTTAGGGATCGCAATGTAGATGGACTTCTTCATATCTGTCGGAATCTCTCCTGTGTCATATATATTTTTAGTAGTTTTGTGACTGCCTTAATTCCCACTTATTCCAGGGCTGTTATCAATTCAGATGGGATATCATCAGGTCCTGGCGCCTTACCACTTTTCATCTTGCTGAGTGCATGTCTCACTTCGTCTTCCATGGTTATGTGGCCATCTTCGTTGCTAATATGAGGAGGTGGACCTCTGTCGCCGTGGTATAACTCTTCGATGTATTCTGACCACCTGTTAAGAATATCTTCTTTTTCCATGAGTATTACTATTTCTCCATCTCTCGACTTTATACAACCTGTTTTTGCAGATGATTTCTTCCCTGTCACATCTTTTATTTTTTCATGCATAAGTTTGCTATCAAAATTTGCATTCATTTCAATTTCCTTGCACTGCATATTGATCCATTCTTCCTTGGCTTCATTACATTTTTTCTTAACCAGTTTGTCGAGTTCTTTATACTTCTTTTCATCTACTTTTGCCTTTCTCCTGTTTTCCATTAGGTTTAAAACTCGGAGCTCATCCACTTCTTATGTTCCTTCTATTATAACTGGTATATATTCTTTTGCTGCCTTGCTGATGCTATCTTTCATCATCTGCCATTTTTCCTCTGTAGTGGTGAGTTGATCTAGGCCATCGAATTTGTTTCCAACTTTGATCTTGTATTT
>CM054154.1:53955406-54007906 GCA_028751875.1 Rapana venosa | reverse complement strand
GCAAGGATTTTTGTGGGAATTTAAAGACAGAATGATAGCTTCCTACAAACAAGACTGGCATGCTTGCATAGAAGAATCAGAAAAGTATAACTGGTACTCTTCCTTTAAAAGTGTTTTTCAAACAGAAAGGTATGTTACAGTCGTAACATAGAAATGGCATAGGAGTAATCTTAAGATTAAGAACTTTAGGCCTAAATGCCTGCAAAACATGGTTTTCTACTGACAAATCTGCACAGTCTCCATGCCCCGTGTGTGGCGCGCAGACTGAAGATGAAATGCATTTTTTGTTTGATTGTAATTCCTATGATGACATCCGTCAGAAATGTCACATATTTAATGAAGAAATATCAAGAATTAGAGATATATTTAGCATTCTGTCGATCGAAGATGAAGAATTTCTAAAATCACTTGCAAAATTTATCTCCCTTGCTTGGGACAGCAGAAAAAAGAAAACTGCAGTTAACTGATATGCCTTTTCAATGTAACACTATTTTGTTTTCCATATTTGTGGAATACAACTCCATTGGCTAAATTGCCTTATTTGAATGTGAGGGTCGGGTGGTCGATTTGTCCTACACTGTTGCTGATTTTCGGGGAACATGACACTGGTGTGTGTTGTGTGTGGGGGGGGGGTGCAAGCTTGCATAACGATTAATGTATGATAACAATAATGCACTCGGTTGAATGTAGTTATTGGTTATTCTTTTTCCTCTCTTTCCTTGTTGCAAAAAGCATATTGTTTAAATTTGTTCATATTGTGCTCCTTGCCAAAAAAGACTGTATTGTTAATGGCAATAAATTACTTTTAGTGTTCAGTGTTCAGTGCTTCCTTGCATCCCTCTTTGTTTGACAAATTATTTACACCCAAAATCTCCACTTTGTATACCCAAGGAACCATCTACATTTTGAATCTAAATCACGACTGATGTATATTCTGTAATTGTTTATGTTCAAATACAGAAAGTTTAATCTTTAAAAAACATTCTTTCACAAAAGAGAATTAATCTTACGCAAAAAATAATAACCACACACATCTGCTTAATACGCAAAATTGCACAAAATCCCAAATCACTCAGAACTAGATTTAAACTTCAGAAATACTGAGTGTTCTAAACGCAAGTGAGAACTCTCTCTAGACAAAAACATAAGCATTTAAAAACATACATTAAAGGTAACATCCTACCGTTCACTAAAGGATAATTTTATGTCTATCTAACAGAACATAAACCTTAATAATTAGGAAACCTCCCTCAAATGCACACTACACTAATTTCTTCAAGAACCAGCCGTCTACGCACTGAGTTGACACAAGACACTCAACAGCAACAACCACAACATCACAATGAACCATCACGGAACTCAGTCATATCTACGGAACATCCCTCACCTGTCACTGGAATGGAATAGGGTGCACTCATGCGGAACACCCCCTTAAATTCAAAACCACCCGGTTTGAACCGTAATCAAGACACGGTGAGTATAATGAAAAGTGAAACACGACACAGACACCACTAACCAATCTGGTGACACAGTGTCACTACAATGAAAAGAAACTCCCATGACAACCAACCTGGCGACAACCAGTACTGCAGAAAACCAAACCCAGTGACAACCAACCACAGTGATGACTGACACCAGCGACAGCAGGCCACAATGTCAATCAACACAAGCAACAACCAATCCCAGCAACAGGTTCCTCAAGACAGACCTCTGAGATAACCTCAGGCTACCTCCACAACATAAGATTGTGACCACCCCTGAATACACCCTTACATAGTTCCAACATACCAAAAGACAACAGGAAGCAACTTCTCATAAGAAAACCAAAGGCAACACAATCTCACCCATTCACACTGGAATAAAAAGAACATGAAAAGTTAGTCAAGACTATAAGATACTTAACCCCTCCCAAAAAAAAACAAAAAAAAACCAACAAAAAAACTAGGTAACCCTAACACATGAGTAACCACTTCCCCTAGCAAATGGCCAAGGACATCTGCCCCAACACCTTCTCCACCAGGAACTTGGCTTCTGAATAGCCACCACTGCAGTGTCCTTCCTACCAGTTATCTGCTGCAAGACTTGGCACTTCTCAGAAAATGGAAAAGAGTGAGATCCTTTTGAGTGAAGAATCTCGTCCATGGGAGGACCCTGGCCACTCTTACCTTCGCACAGTCTTCTGACAGGAATTGCAGGACTTGACATAGCGCCTGATGTCTGCACACATTCCTGGCCAGTAGTAGTCCTTGAAAATCTTGTCACGTGTCTGCCTCACTCCCAGATGACCAGACATGGGAGTTTGATGTCCCAGCGTCATCACAGTGACACGGAGGTCCTTAGGAACACAGACCTGACTGACAGAACCACAGTGACTCTGGAATGACCGGACAAGAACTCCTTGCTGGTACTGAAACGAAATGTTCCCAGACCTTGTCCATTATAGTGGCATTACTCTCTGCCCTGGTGTGTAGGGAGCTCTGGATAGAGGTGGTACCTATGCTGTCTGGCGGCTGCACCCTACCTGGTAGGGTGGACGGGCACTCTGGTCCTCATCCATCTCCTGAATCTCTCACGTGCTGGCTCCTAGCGCCACACCCCGGGCAACCGCTTCAGCCAGCGGGGCTAAACCACGTGAGGGTGTGGTGTTTACACTGCATCACTACTAGGCGGAGGAGCAGCTTCAGGCAGCCAACGGCTAGAGGGCGGAGGAGATCTGTGACTGATCCAACGGCCATGTGTAGGGGAGTAAACCTTTCAAATCAGGAGTGGAGCCCCGAAGGCGGACCAGTGTGCAGCGCTCACTGACTCCAGCAGCTCCTGCAGCCAACCTGGTGCCAAACGTACTGCTCCGCATTCCTTTGGAATACACCGGCAAGGCCGAGAGGGGGATCTTGACGACTGGGCAGCCCAGGATCTCCATACACTCTGCCCAGGCTTGCGCCCTGGAGAGGTCACTCCAGTGCCGCTGTTCCAGCGACAGAAACAACACGGGAGGCAGCAGTTATGAGTTATAAGTCCAGAGCGTATTGGCGTAAGCTCGGACGCTACGGGCTGTCTCCGACGGTGGGAGGGATCCTCGTGTCCCACTGGTCAGCTACCGCCCGCCTCAAGCTGGGCAGCCCCCGGCCAGTAAGGTGCTGACCCGTCACAGTCTGCCTGCTTCAATGGGTGCTTGGAGCTCAGGGGAAACACCGAAGAGCAGACTGTAAATCCTGCACCAGGCAATGATAGAAGAAGAAAATCAAAGCCGCCAGCGCTGAGACTGGCAACCTGGAACGTCAGGACCATGTGCCCTGGCCTCTCCAACGATTTACAACAGGTTGAAGATGCAAGAAAGACGGCCGTCATCAGCCGCGAGCTAAAGAGGCTCAACATCGACATAACCGCACTACAGGAACCAGACTTCCTTCCAACGGCAGCCTTAGAGAAAAGGACTACACATTCTTCTGGCAGGGGAAGGGCCCAGAGGCGCACCGTGTGCACGGCGTAGGCTTCACAGTGACAAACTCTCTACTGTCCTCAATCGAACCACCCTCAGACGACACAGCTTACATCCTCTCCCTACGCCTCACAACCAACTCAGGCCCCGTGAACATCATGAGTGCCTATGCCCCCACGCTATACTCTTCAGCAGAGGCAAAGGGTGTGTTCTACAAGGAGCTTGAGACCGCCATCAAGAAGTTAGCCCCCTCAGAACAGTTATATCTGCTTGGCGACTTCAACACCCGGATTGGTTCAGACCACGCTTCCTGGCCCAGATGCATCAGCCACTTTGGTGTCGGCAAACTCAACGAGAATGGACAGAGACTTCTTGAGCTATGCTCTCTTCATGATCTCTGCATCACAAATAGGTTCTTCCCCACAAAACCCGGCCACAGAGTGTCCTGGCGGCATCCCAGATCTCGTCACTGGCACCAGCTGGATCTCATCATTACACGCAGGCCCTTGCTGAACTGTGTCCTCAGTACTCGCAGCTACCACAGCGCTGACTGCGACACCGACCACTCCATGGTTGCAAGCAAGGTGCGGCTCCAACCCAGACGAATCCACCGATCCAAGCAGAAAGGGCGACCACGCATCAATACAGCCATGACCTCATTTCCTGAGCTTCGGGAACGTTTTGCTGACACCATCCAGGAGGCCCCCAGCAACTGCCCAACCACCAGTGCGGAAGAGAGATGGAACCACATCCGTGATGCCACATACAAGTCCGCTGTCAACACCTTTGGAAAGAGAAAATAGAAAAACCCCGACTGGTTTGAAGCCGGAATTTCTGAACTCGAGCCAGCCATCTCATCCATACGAGCCGCCCTGCTCAACTACAAACAAGACCCATGTGCAAAGACGCTCGCTGCCCTTAGAAAAGCCAAAAGTCATGCTCAACGGATTGCTAGACAGTGCGCCAATAGCTACTGGCAGAACTTGTGTCAAAGCATCCAGCTGTCTGCTGATTGTGACAACATTCGTGCCATGTACGAGAGTATGAAGAAGGCCTTCGGCCCATGCACAATCAAGACCGCCCCTCTGAAGTCAACTACTGGCGAAATCATCACCGACCGCTCGAAGCAAATGGAGAGATGGGCAGAGCATTATCAAGAGCTTTACTCGAGGGAGACCATTGTGACAGACACAGCAGTGGAAAACACAAGCCCTCTGCCAGTCATGCAAGAGCTTGATGACTCACCCACCATTGAGGAGCTCAGCAAGGCCGTTGACTCACTAGCAAGCGGCAAAGCCCCAGGAAACGATGGCATCCCTCCTGAGATCATCAAAGTGGGCAAACAGAGCAGCCTCCTCGAGCATTTCCACGAGCTGCTGCTACAGTGCTGGGAGGGACCGTGCCTCAAGACATGCGCGATGCCAATATCATCACGCTGTACAAGAATAAAGGCGATCGCAGCAATTGTAACAACTACCGTGGCATATCCCTCCTAAGCATTGTCGGGAAGACTTTCGCCCGCGTCATACTGAACCGACTGCAGTCTCTCGCAGAGCAGAGCATGTATACCCTGAGGCACAGTGCGGCTTTCGAGCTGAGAGATCAACGATCGACATGATATTCTCCCTGAGACAGCTGCAAGAGCAGTGTCGTGAGCAGAGACGTCCCTTGTACATCACCTTCATTGATCTGACCAAGGCGTTCGACTTGGTCAGCAGGGCAGGGCTGTTCACACTCCTGCAGAGAATTGCATGTCCCCCCAAGCTCCTGAGGATGATCACTTCCTTTCATGAGAATATGAAAGGCACCGTCCAGCACGATGGCTCCTCCTCGGACCCTTTTCCCATCAAGAGCGGAGTTAAGCAAGGCTGTGTCCTCGCTCCGACGCTATTCGGCATCCTGTTCTCGCTGCTGCTGCGCTACGCCTTTAGACAATCTGAAGACGGGGTCTACCTGCACACCAGAAGCGACGGCAGCCTGTTCAACCTCGCGCGCCTTCGTGCAAAGACAAAGGTACGCAGAGTCCTCATACGTGAGATGCTGTTCGCCGATGACGCCGCCTTGACAGCACACACTGAGGCTGCCCTCCAAGAACTCATCAACTGCTTTGCGCATGCCTGCACTGAGTTCGGCCTGATGATCAGCATAAAAAGACGAACATCCTGGGCCAAGATGTCAGCTCCGCCCCTTCCATCTCCATCGGCGACAGCCCCCTCGACGTCGTGGAAAACTTCAGTACCTTGGCTCTGCCATCTCCAGTAGCCTCAGCCTGGACACCGAGCTGAACTCCAGAATTGGCAAGGCATCAGCAGCAATGGCTCGTCTGTCAAAGAGAGTATGGGAGAACTCCATGCTCACCATCAAGACAAAGACCCAAGTGTATCAAGCCTGCGTGCTGAGCACATTACTGTACTGTAGCGAGAGCTGGACTCTATACGCCCGACAAGAACGCAGGTTCAACACCTTCCACCAACGCTGCCTCAGAAGGATCCTTGGCCTCACATGGCAGGACCATGTTCCCAACACAGAGATTCTGGAAAGGGCAGAAACACTCAGCATGTTTGCCCTGCTCACCAAGAGACGTTTGCGCTGGCTTGGCCATGTCACCCGCTCCAACTGGAAGGCCAATGCTTCGATACAAAGATGTGTGCAAGCGGGACCTGAAGGCGGGTGGCATTGCACCAGCAGGCCTTGAAGCACTGGCAGCAGACCGCAGCAGTTGGCGAGCCACTACCAGGTGGGCCATCAAGACAGCAGAGCAGAAGAGGGAGGAGCAGTGGGGAGACAGACGAGCACGCAGACATCGGAGAGCGGAGTCAGCACCATCAGACAACTCCGTCTTCACGTGCAACACCTGCAACAGGATCTGCCGCTCCAGGATTGGGCTCTACAGCAACAGTCGGCGCTGCAGTTCCACCACTTACTGACTGACCCACGGCGCATTCTCCATTGTCTCCCAGATCTCTCGCCCCTTGCAAGCTTGGATCTTGCCACTGCTTCCTAGCCAATTCCTCATGAGTCACTTCCACACCCGGCACAAGAAAAGTTGGGACAGGCTTTGACTTCTGATCAGCCTGAGTCCTGTGTTCTACATCTCTTATGATCCTGGGATCAGCATAAACAGGTACTCTGGTGATAGTCCCATCAACTTCCCGTGCTGCATTGCCAATGAGAACGTCTACGACTGGTGCCTCCATCACACCCACATCAAAACGACCCTGGATAAAAGGAGACTGCAAGTCAACCCGTGCAATAGGCAGCACAGAAGAGCACTTCGACTCTGCTAGGACTATCCGCACCGTTTGCTCCAGTGAAAGACTGTGGAGAGACCAACCGACGAGCAACCACAATCATGTGAGCTCCCGTGTCTCGCAACCCTCGGACAACCTGACCATCAACCACGGCTTCACACCGAAGAGTGTATACTTTAGAAGCGCATGGAATGCACAAGGTAGGTGGAGACCCTGAAGGTTGTTCCCCAGAACACTCTTGCTTGAGCACTGCAGAGACTACTTTGAACTGCCTGCACTCTCTAGCAAAATGACCACCCCTTCCACACTTGAAACAGACGGGTGGCTGATGGGCTTCCCCTCTGCTAGGTCTCCCTTCGGAACTCCTGACAGGTCCTAAACCCTGCTGATAGCTAACACCATGGCCTGGCTTCTGCTCAGATCTAGCCTGCCTAGCAGAACTCTCTTTGGTTCCGGAATCAGACTGCGACTTCCCGCTTCTTCTGTCTGAACTCCTCGAGGCCTTGAGCTCTGCCTCAGCAAAACGACCTGCCCTCTTTGCATTTACGATTTTTGTTGCAACGCGGGCAACATCCTCAGCCCCTCGGGGTTCTTCCTTCTGGACATCAGTGACCAGTTCAGGTGTCAGTGTTGATAGAAGCTGCTCTTGCAGAAACAGGTCTCTAATGTCCTCCACCCTATTCTCGTCCCGGCCACTTGCTAGGCACCAGCGAGAGAGGCATGTCTTCAAGCAGGACAGAAACTGCTCAAAGGTTTCTTCAACGGCCATCCGTAAAGATCGCAACTTTTTCCGGTAGGACTCCACGTTGAGGCGGAACACCCGCAAGAGAGTGGCCTTCAGAATGTCATAACTCTGGACATCTTCAGGAGAAAGACACAGGCAAGCATCCCTAGCTCGACCCTGCAGAAGCATCAGCAAATGTGCAGCCCGAGTGTTATGCTTCCACTTGTTTAGCCCTCTATACGCTCAAAGTGCGCTCAAAATGCATCTAGATCATCCTTCTCATCAAAGGGTTGGATGCTGAACTGCTGATCACTGCGGACTGAGATCTCTTCCTGCTTCAGCTCTAGCTTTCTTTTAAAACTATATCTTTCCTCCACCCTTTCTGCCTCTCTGTAACTCATCTCTTCCTCTTTCAAACCCCCAGCCTCTTCCTTCTCTTCCTCTCTTAAATGCCTAGCCTCTTCCTTCTCCTCTAGCCTCCTGGCTTCCTTCCTTTCCTTTTCTACCACGTCCATGATGAACTGCGCCAGCACCTCCCCTGATAACCCCAACTCGGAGACTATTCTGTGGAGCTTAGCATAAGGGTCCTCCTCGGAAAAAGCGGCCTTACCTTTGCTCTGGCTCCCTGGAGAGTATGAAAAGTCACCTAGCTGTTCCTTCACCCAGCCAAACAGCTTGTCCTTCTCAAACACCCCAGGAGACTCTTCCTCTTTTGTCTCTCGAGTCTTAGAACCTGGAGTAGCGGGCACACTGGCGGCATTCCTACACGCAGGCATTTGGTGCCTTAACCAGACAATTATTCTTAGTCAGGGAGAGAATTCTTTCCCAAAGAAAAAAGGCTTATCTGGCTTCGCTAGGCATATAAGACCTAGAGGAGTAGAGACCCACAATCTCTTACTCCTACCACAAGGTTCGAACCACGAAGATGCTGATAACCACAGACAAAGTCACTCTACCTTTCCTTTTGACCATCCAGTCCAATTAATCAAATGAGAAAGAATAAAAAACGACTTCAGAAACTTGCAGTGACAACGAGACAAACAATACAGGACACCCTCCCCACAACCCACATAGCTAACCTAACAGTTACCCCGCATCTCCACCATTTTCACAATGGCTAAACCCCCACTCAGTCCCTCTCTAACCATCTTCCCGACAACCACAAACACGGAACACAGAAGAAAAGTTCCAGAGTTTACGTTCTGAAATCAAAAACAATCACATCAGACAAATACTTAAACTCGCTTCCACACACACAGATTCGACTTCCAGTCACACTCTAAATCCTAACTTAATAATCCCATCCCCTCTTTAACACAGTTCTGAAATACGCTTGAGGAATGTTCCCCTCCCACTTCCCTCACAGTCACATCTCTGGTTTCCACACACTGACACCGTGGGGTAGCTCAGGGCAGGCTGAAGTCCTCAAGGAGGGTAACGGGTGGACGGGGCAGCAGGGAGATGGGAAACGGGTCGTGGGGAAAAGAGGTGGATCCAGGGGATAAAGGGACAGAGGGTCAAGGACAAGCTGTTGGCGTCTCTTCAGGGCACACCGGGCTGCACCCTCTCCAGGTACGACTCCACTGCTGGAGGCACCCACAGGAACCTGGAACAGGCAATACTTGCCGTTCCTAAGCATCCACCAAGCATACACACTAGCGCTAAGGCAGCTAGGATTATTTCCCTTGCATCCCTCTAAGTTTGACAAATTATTTAATAATAATAATAATAATAATAATAATAATAATAATAATAATAATAATATATGGAATTTATATAGCGCCGAATCTTGTAAAACAAACAAATCGAAGCGCTTGCACTCATATCATTTACGCGCATGCAACTTTCCTCAAATATAATAAAGAACATATTTCAAATTTATGCACGTGTATGTACACACACACACACACACACACACACACACACACACACACACACACACACACACACACACACACACACACACACACCGCGAACACACTTAGGAGATGAAGGATGCTGTTGAAAAAGTAGAGACGGATATGAGGGGAAAGTGTCAGGTAGGAAATAAGTGTGTTTTGAGGCTGGATTTGAAGGTATCAAGTGAAGGTTTTTGGCGAAGTGAAAGAGGGAGGTCATTCCACGTGGACGGACCAGAAACAGAAAAAGATCGACAGCCAACAGTGGTATGTTTGAATCTGGGTGTTTGAAAGCACAAAGTATCTGCGGCTGAACGAAGGGAACGGGATGGAGTGTACAGGTGAAGACAGTTACAAAGATAAGATGGTGCAGATTTGTGGAGACATTTGAAACAGAGGGTATTGATTTTATACTCCAGTCTTTGTGAGACTGGCAGCCAGTGAAGAGATCGCAGAAGAGGAGTGATGTGTTCGGATTTTTTCTTTCTTAGGACCAGTCGAGCTGCAGAGTTTTGTATGCGTTGAAGAGAGTGGATGGATGATGCTGGTAGGCCAGCCAAAAGAGAATTACAGTAGTCTAAACGTGAAAAAATGAGAGATGTGACGAGCTTGGAAGTTGCATCAGTGGACAGATACTTGTGAATCGCGCTTATGCGCCGTAGTTGATAGTAGCAAGACTGGCAGGTCTGGGTGATGAATTTTTTCATAGAGAGTGTGTTGTCAAGAACTACATCTAGATACTTCACAGAGTTGGACAAAGGAACTGACGCACTGCCGAATTCTATTGATGTTGTTGTGATGGAGGAAAGTTTATGTTGGGTCCCTATGAGCATGGCTTCGGTTTTGTAACTTGTTCTGAGTCATCCAGTTTTGAATGTCTTGAAGGCAGTAGGACATATTTGTCAGGAGGGAAGGCAAGTTTTCAACAGTATCACTGCACTGAAGCTGAGTGTCATCAGCATAGAAATGATGATCAATATGGTGGTTGTTTATTATATGTGAGAGTGGAGCAGTGTAGAGAGTAAAGAGAACAGAGCCCAGGACTGATCCCTGTGGGACTCCACGTTCCATTTTGACAGATTTTGATTGAATTTTGTTTACAATAACTTTCTGGAATCTGTCTGTGAGGTATGAAGTAAACCAGGTGAGGGCTGTGCCATTAATACCAAACGTATTTTGGAGGCGAGAAAGAAGAATTGAGTGATCTATAGTGTCGAAGGCTGCAGATAAGTCAAGAAGAGTTAGGAGGGAGATTTTTCCTGCATCAGAAGCAAGTAGAAGTGTATCTAAAGTATGGACTAGGGTGGTTTCGGTGCTGTGGTTGGGGCGATAGGCAGATTGAAAAGGGGGAAGGAGATCATTGGAATGAAGGTGACTGTTGAGCTGTTTGAGAACAACTTTTTCTAGTACTTTAGAGACAAAGGGTAAGTTTGATTTACACCCAAAATCTCCACCTTTTATACCCAAGGAACCATCTACATTTTGAATCTAAATCGCGACTGATGTATATTCTTTAATTGTTTATTTTCAAATACAGAAAAGTTAAAATACTTTTAAAAACATTCTTCCACAGAAGAGAATTAATCTTACACAAAACAATAATAACCACACACATCTGCTTAATACGCAAAATTGCACTAAATCCCAAATCACTCAGGACTCGCCCATATCAATTTAAACTTCAGAAATACTGAGTGTTCTAAACGCAAGTGAGAACTATCTCTAGACAAAACATTACCATTTAAAAACATACATTAAAGGTAACATCCTACCGTTCACTAAAGGATAATTTTATGTCTATCTAACAGAACATAAACCTTAATAATTAGGAAACCTCCCTCAAATGCACACTACACTAATTTCTTCAAGAACCAGCCGTCTACGCACTGAATTGACACAAGACACAACAACCACAACAGCACAATGAACCATCACGGAATGCTTTGATTTGTTGCTTTACATGATTCAGCGCTATATAAATTCCATACATGATATTATTATTATTATTATTATTATTATTATTTAATTCACTCATGTCAACGGAACATCCCTCACCTGTCACTGGAATGGAATAGGGTGCACTCCTGCACCCAGGAAAGACGTGGACAAAACGGACAGCACAACGAAGAACGTAGACTGGTCCCCGGAAGCCAGAACCACTCAAAGATGACTGCTCCCCTCTGCTCTCCAAGAAGAGACACAACACCACAGGAAGTACGGTGCACTCCTGCACCTCGAGGAAGACGTTGACAGGACGGACACGACGTAACAACGAAGAACGAAGACCGGGTTCACAGGAGCCTGAACTACTCCAAGTGCTGCTCCCCCCTGCTCTCCAAATAGAGAGACAACACCACGCGGCGCCCAACAGCCCAGCTGGATCAGCGACCAACGAACTTCAGCCAAAGACTGAATCTCCTCCTCCTCCTGAAGTCCAGACCTCCTCCTATTTAAAGCTGCTGCTACTCAGCTGATGAAGCAAACCCTAACTCACCACCAGGAACTTCACGAGAAGCTAACCTGCATGCAAAATTACAGAGAAAAGGGAATGCACATGCCACTAAGCAGGAGTTCACCATATACGTGAAAAATGCGTATGTGCAAACAGAAATACACTAGCACGCATACATAGAGAGAGAGAGAAATAGCACTGAGTTATGCACTGAATTATGCACAGAATTATGCGAACCATGAGACAAACAGACAGACAGCAGGAGACAGGATAGCCTGGTGGTTAGAGCGTTACCCTTGTGATCTAACGGCGGGGGCTCGAACCACCACTGAGGCACCCGTTCGAGGGGATTTTCCCCTGGAGTTAACATCAGTGCAGACTCCACTCTCCCCAAATGTCCTTCGGATGAGACTATAAACCGAGGTCCTGTGTGCGAACCCATGCAGAACATCTTGCGCACAAGTTAGAACCCGATCCGCCCTTTTGAAAAAAATGACCATTGTGCAGGTAAGAGCAGAATGACACAATTTACAAAAACCATAAACAGACTGGTTTGGTGTTTAGACACCAACTTCCAAGTCGGAATGCAGCTACCTTAATGGTGGGTAATCAGTGCATACGCAAAATCTCACCATTGGTGAACCTTGGAGCTCTAGCCGAGGAACGAAAGAAAATGTATGCCTTTAACAGAATTGTTACAAAAGTACCAAACCGCATAGATAGATAGATAGACAGACAGACAGACAGACAGACAGATAGATAGATAGATAGATAGATAGATAGATAGATAGATAGAATACGTGGGGGCGAGAGAGAGAATGTGTGTATGTATGTGTATGTGCGTCTGCGTGTATGTGTGTGTATTTACTCTTTTATTCTTTTCCTTTCGAGGATAATGGAATAAACACTTATGTGCTTTTTTTTTACATCCAGCCCCCGTGTGTATTCAGTTTTGTAATTTTTTGTCATTTGTTCCCACCAGCACACAATAGCCTACTATTCTGAAAAATGGAACGGGTTTTAATATGTGTGTTTTTGTGTGTGTGTGTGTGTGTGTGTGTGTGTGTGTGTGTGTGTGTGTGTGTGTGTGTGTGTGTGTGTGTGTGTGTGTGTGTGTGTGTGTGTGTGTGTGTGTGTGTGTGTGTGTGTGTGTGTGTGTGTGTGTGTGTCTAGTTAGTTCTTCAGTTTAACGCCCTTTCACTAGTGATATCAGACGGGAAAGTGGGAGTGAGTGAGTGAGTGTGTGTATGTGTGTGTGTGTGCGCGCGCGCGCGCGCGTGTGTGTGTGTGTGAGTGCGCGTGCGCGCGCGCGCAGAAGAAAGGGGGGTTGCACGTAGCTAATTATCCGCATTAAACAACTATAAGAAACACCAATAAAACCACAAAACAAGAAGGTTGAAGGAAAAAAACAGCTTAAACACTAACTTTGCAATTCGTACTAGAAAAACATCGTTAAACTATAAACATCTGATAACAGGACTATGAGTTAATGACAATACAATTTCTTTCATTAATGGAATGTCTCTAAGCAACGGACTGTGAAAACAGGTAAAAAGTTTTTCAAATCTCTGCATTCTAAAATAAATGTGAGCAATGGTCATATTTTTGCCAAAGATACATGTTGCTCTTTTTTAAAATTAAGTTCTTAAAGCATTGAGCATATACCTGTAGATAAGAGATACAACGTTTCTCTATTTATGTGTGTTACGGCACTTGATATTATCAAAAGATAATACATGGGCTACATCATTATTTCCGGGAGAACCCATATCTTGTAGTTTCCTTCTAAAATGTTTCCAATATGCATTTTGTAACATGCTATAGCCCTCATGAAAGGATAAGGAGCTATGTATGTATGTGTGCATGTGTATGTGCGAGCACCTACGTACAGGTATGCGTGCATTCTGTCTGCCTGTCCGTCTATATACTGACTCTCTGTGTATGTATATAATTATAATTGTATGTGTGTGTGATGTACATTTTCAGCGGTGCCCCCTTTGCCCTATATCATCGGGGGCGTGGTGGGCGGGGTGGCGGCCATCTTCATCATTGCCGTGGCCTGCGTTCTGTACCAGCGCTACAAGAGAGAGGACGCCGGTAGCATCGTGGGTGAGTGTAGCCTGCCTCCACCTCTCTGCTGTGAGGTGGTAAAGCGATCCTTCCCCCCACTATCATCATCTGCATCATCCTCATCCTCATCACAATCATCGCCACCACCACCACCGTCATCACCACCACCATCATCATAACCCCCACCAAACCACACCACACTATCATCAACACCACCATCACTGCCATAACCACCACCACCCTCATCACTATCACCACCACCATCATCACCACCACCACAACCACCATCACTACCATCACCATGCTCATCGTCTCCTCCTCCTCCTCCATTACCATCCTCATCATCACCATCACCATCACCACCACCACCCTCATCATCACCACCACCACCCTCATCACCACCACCACCCTCATCACCACCACCATCACCATCCTCATCGTCTCCCCCTCCATCCTCACCACCACCACCACCACCATCCTCACCACCAGCCCGTATGGACCTGCTGATGCAGGGTCTACTTCAGACACGGACAGCAGCGGCGACAAGAAGCGCAAGGACGCGGACTCGCCGTCCACGCTGATGGACCAGTGGCGGCAAGACTACAACAAGCCCAAGGACTTCTACCGCCACTCGGCCGACTACGACGAGCTCAACTATAAAGTGAGCCAAGGGCATTGTCCTGCCAGCTGAGTTTTGTTGTTGTTGTTTGTTTGGCTGGTTGGCTGGCTGGTTGTAAATCTGTATTAAAGCTCTCTGTCGCTCTCTCGCTCTCTCTCTCTCTCTCTCTCTCTCTCTCTCTCTCTCCTCTCTCTCTCTCTCTCTCTCTCTCTCTCTCTCTCTCTCTCTCTATCTCTCTCTCTATTTATCTGTCTGCCTGCCTGTCTGTCTGTCTCTGTCTCTCTGCCTCTTTGTCTTTCTGTCTGTCTCGCTATCTCTGTCTCTCTCTGTCTCTCTCTGTCTCTGTCTCTTCTCTCTCTCTCTCTCTCTCTCTCTCTCTCTCTCTCTCTCTCTCTCTCTCTCTCTCTCTCTCTCTCTCTCTCTCTCCTCTCCCTCCCTCTCTCTGATGTTCTACTTTGTTTGTCTTCTGTTCTCTTCGTTTTCTTTTTTTCATGTTCATTAGTATTTCTTTCTTAGCACTCACACTTTTCCCTAAAAACCTATTTTCCTGTAGTTTGTCAAAAAATACACCTTTCAAATATGAAAAAGGGACTCAAAATATTACATGTTTTGTACCTTGGATTTGCCAGTAATCTTTATAATTATGCACTGTGTTCCCCGAAAGTCGGAAAGCCGCTACCTTAATGGTGGAAAAAAAAGGTCGCAGACGCCAAAACTTACCACTGGTGAACTTGAGAGCTTTGGCTGAGGAAAAAAATTAAAATAAAATTATGCACCCCTGTCTGTACCTGGAGAGGGATGGGCTCTGCCAGATTCAACTTGCCCCCAGAGACACGGCCTGACAACTCCACTGCAGCGCCCCGGTGACTCCTTTAAAGGACTTAGTTTCTCCTTCTTCTCCTTTCTCCTTCGCCTGTCCCCTAGTCTTGTACTGAAGATTTGGCAACTAGCTTCCTCCACTCCCCATGGTCCTCTGCTTTTCGTAACAGTTCGTTCCACCCAGGCCAGTCCACTCTTTGATGTTGTCATCCCATCGTTTCCTCTGTCTGCCTTTTTTCCCCTCTGTGTACTGTTTGTTCCTTGTAGGGTGTTACTTTAGGGAAAAAGAAAAAAAATCTTGATAAATTTTAAACGTGCTGGTGGTTGTGCCGGTGTTTATAACATATACAGCGGTGTATGTGTGTGAGTGTGTGTGTTTGTGTGTATATTTGTGTGTGTTTTGTGTGTGTATGTGTGTGTGTTTGTGTTTGTATGTGTTTTTGTGCGTGTGTTTTTGTGTATATGCTTCCGTGCATACTTGCTTGTGTGTATATTTGTGTGTGTTTATATATATATTATTCTTTTATTTCGGGGATAATGGAATAAGCATTCATGTGCTTCTTTTACATGCAGTCCTCGTGTGTATGCAGTTTTGTCAATTGTGTGGTGTGTGTTGTTTCAGGACCACACAGGTAACAACAACGCCTATGGCTGCCTGGAGCCCAGTGAACCCTATCCAGAAACCTTTCCTGCTACCGATTACAGCCGAAGCATGACGCCTCTGGAAAGGTAGTCTGTCTGTCTGTCTGTCTGTCTGTCTGTCTGTCTGTCTGTTGTTGTTGTTTTGTTTTTGGCCAAGCGAATACCAAAGCTTGTGAATCTTCATACCCACATTCAGCCTATTGCACTGTATAGATCTGAAATAAGGAAGGGGGGGGGGGGCTGCTGTGCACTGTAAAAAAAAAATTCATTTGTTTGCAATTTAAAAATTTCTTGGAGCATCTTCTCTCCTGTCCAGTGATCTTTCGAAAAGTGAATCAGCTAATTATCTGTGAAATGATCTTTCGTCAGTTAAATGTACTCTGCAGTATTGGTTAAAACTTGCGCAGATGGATACACAAATATTACCTTTTCAGGCTTACAAGATGCTATTGGACTTAGATGGTAGATGCACAAGAAATTGGCTATCATGTGTAATATCGAAATTGTTTGAATATGGATTTGGTTATGTTAAGGTGATGAAGATGTAAAATAAACTGTTCGTATGTTTCGAGAGAGGCTAGTTGAATGTCGATGGCAGGACTAGAATTGCCATGTTTAAAATAGTGGCAGATTTGATTCATATAAACTGTTCATGCATAGTAAATGATAATCATGTATGGATTTTTATAAATATTGTGCTGAATCTTGTAAAGCAAACAAATCAAAGCATATGAATTGTATGCCATTTTACATTCTCATAATTTCTCTATTGAGATAATAAAGTATTCTTGATGTTTATGAGTATTGATATAGACAAACAAAACGTATCATAACCGAATTTAGGATCGGAATGTGTGATATATTTGTCTATTCAAAGTGTTATAATCAATCAGACTGTAACGCTTTAATAACTCCATTGTTTAAGGATTCAAAAGAAGACAAGGTTTATTTTGTACTGTTTTGTCTAGAACTAAAAGATGCAAGAGAACGATTTTCTATAGCGAAATATTTCAGGCATCCAAATCTGTTTAAACTCATTATTGATGTCAACAACAAAATCATGAAATCAGGGTAAAGATATTGAGCACATGTTTGTACAAAGTGTTTAAAAGGCGAAGCGAACGTGTAACAAAGTATCTTTCTTTTATTTAAGGTACCTTCACACAAAGTGTAACAGAGTGTTAATGTTAAAGTATAACAAAGTGTTAATGTTATTGAAGAAATAATAGTAGAGGAAAACTCACTCACTCACTCACTCATCCCTTGGTCGGGACGACCGTTGGGGTACCCGCACGGACGCTGCAAGTGGACCGCCAAATGGTTCTGTCCTGGGCTGTTTTCAGGAGGTTTGGTACAGTGAGGCCGGTCCACTCCTTGATGTTGGATATCCAGCTTTTGCGTGGTCGTCCCTACCTCCTTGCTCCTTCCACCATTCCCTGCAGGACTGTCTTTGACAGGCTGTTATGCCTTGTTGTGTGGCCAAACCACTTCAGTTTCCTCCGTTTGACTGTATCTAGCAATGGTTCTTGTTTGCCAGCCAGTGCCTCGATCTGCTGCCAGACGTAGTCATTGGTTTTGCGGTCTCTGTAGGTGATGTTCAGGATCCGCCTGAGGCACTTCATCTCAAAGGCTTGAATGCGACGTTCTAAATCGGCAGTAAGTGTCCATGCTTCACAGCTGTACAAGGCAATGGATGTGACGAGTGCCTTGTAGAGTCTGACCTTAGTGTGGGTTCTGATGTTGTGGTTTCTCCACACTTTCGCCAGCTTAGTCATGGAGGAGAGTGCCACAGCAAGTCTGATCTTCACCTCTTGTGTGCTCGTGCCTTCTTTGGTGATGACTGCTCCAAGGTACTTGAAAGTTTCCACCTCCTCTAGTGTCTCGCCACTCATCTTGATGCTGGTGGGAGTGGTCGGTGTGGTACTGTTCACTAGGATCTTGCTCTTTTCTGTGCTGATCTCCATACCGTGGGCATTGGCTGATGTTTCCAGTCTGGTGGTGAGATCCTGGAGTTCTTCTTCACTGCCGCCCATGAGATCAATATCGTCTGCGAATCGAAGATTGCAGACTGGCCTTCCTCCTATTGTGATTGTGGTCTTGAAGTCAAGGAGGGCCTCCTGCATGATGTTCTCCAGGAACACGTTGAAAAGAACGGGGGATAGCGGGCAGCCTTGTCGAACTCCAACTGAAGTCCGGAAGAACTCCCCGATTTCTCCACCCATGAGGACTGCACTGTGGGAGCTGTCATACAGCGCCTGGATGACTTGAATCAGGTCCTCGTCGAAGCTATAGTCTCTCATGACTTGCCACAGAGCTTCTTGCCACACTCGGTCGAAGGCCTTCTTGAAGTCAATGAAGTTGTTGTAGAGCTGTAGCTGATGTTGGAGATGCTTCTCTATGAGCATTCTGATGTTGAAGATCTGCTCGACAGTGCTTCGACCTGGTCTGAATCCTGCCTGTTCTTCTGATAGGATTTCTTCTGCTTGTGGTTTCAGTCTGTTCAAGGCAATGCGTAGCATAACTTTGCTTGGATGGCTTATCAGACTGATTGTTCTGTAATTTTGGCACTTCTTCAGGTCTCCCTTCTTTGGAAGTGGAACTATGATGGATTGGGTCCACTGTTCGGGCCACTCTTTGCTGGTCCAGATGCGTTGGCAGATGATTGTTAATGCCTTGATCATCTCTGGGCCTCCGTTCTTGATGAGCTCAGCCGGGATGTTGTCAATCCCTGGTGACTTGCCTCCTTTCAGGGATCTTACTGCTTCTTCTACCTCTTCCTCCAGCACCTGTGTGCTTTCAGGATCTGATGGTCTGGGATCTTTCTCGTGAAGTTTGTTCGGATCAGCCTTCAGCTTGTAGTTGTAGAGGAAAACAAGTGCAGGTAACCACTTACAACTTCTCATTCATTTTTAAAATGAAAAATGTTAAGGTGTAACAAAATTGTTAATGTGGATGTGTCTTGTCAGTATTGTCTTGTAAAACCCTCTTTTGAAGGGCCATGACTGTTATGAATAAATGTCAGCATGGGAACCTGTCTCCAACAGGTGAACACACCACTTTCTGTCTGTCCCTGTCAGGTACGAGGCTGTGTACGGTCCACCAGGCTTTAGCATGAGCAGTTTTCGGGGTCAGGAACAACCGGCACTGGACGCCAGCAACGCTAAACTGGCCACAGACGTCTAGTGACCCCCCCTCCCCCTCCCTTCCCCCTCCCCCCTTCCTCCCGACCTTCCACTTCCTGACCTTATCCTCGCTTCTACTATCGTCATCATCATCGTCGTCATCGTCGACTTTCTACAACAACAACAACAAAGTTTCTGCTAACACCACACCTACCAACCAGGCTGTCAGAAAAAAAAGAAGAGCGCTTACAACTTTTCCAGCGTTGGTGTTGATGCTGAGAATGTTTTTACTTCAGCCATGTTGTTTTGTGTTGCTTCATTGTGGAGGGAATTTACACAACAGATTTTTTAAAATTATTATTATTTTCACGGTGAAGATTCCTAAGTCTGTAAAACGTCTCTCAGCTGTGAGAAGGGACTCTTGTTTACAGCATCGTGTTGGAATTGTAGGCTACAAGTTGCAAGCAGGAAGGTGGACATGTGGTTTCGTGTGATAAACTGAGAACGAGTTCCAGAATGGCGAGTGAGGTTTGTGACTGCACGCTTGTGTCCAAAAAAGTCAGATTTGAAGTGGCATCTTTTGTTTGAGGTAGGTGAAAAGTGTCAAGCTAAAGTAAGAGTGATTTTTGCGGAAACCTACCCTAAGTGGGGTGTCAAGAACAACGCGAGGAAAGAATGAAACAACGGCGTTTGAGCTGACGAAAGCAACAACACCAAAAGTAACGCAGATTTTGAAGACGGCTGTAGAACCTTGTGGAACTGCAAGTTCATTCCTCAGTCAAGTTAGTTCACGTGCAGCTGAGAATAAATCTGTTCTGTTATCAGGCAGAGACTTGTTCTAAGCACATAACCAGGATTCATGCAAGATGATCAGTAAAAAACAAAAACCAAAAAAAAGAAGAAGAAGAAGAAGAAAGAGAAAAAAGAAAGAATATGTCTAAAATTGTTGGTTTGTGATGGGAAAGTAGCATGCGATGGGCTGAGTTCAGTTTTCATCGTGTGAGCAGAAACGGCCTCGGTTCTATACAGTTAAAGGAAACAGGCTTACAGTGTGTGTGTGTGTGTGTGTGTGTGTGTGTGTGTGTGTGTGTGTGTGTGTGTGTGTGTGTGTGTGTGTGTGTGTGTGTGTGTGTGTGTGTGTGTGTGTGAACAGTGCATCCTTTACATAGTCTGTGTCTTGATGCCTCCGCTTGTGGACTGGTAGTAAGTGGATTCATAGCAGAGCGTAGAGGTCTCACTTCAAATCGACTGAAGGACTATTCAATGCACAACAGAGAAAGTGATAAACCATCCTCTCTTGTAGTTACGAAGAAGCACTGATAGCTTTTGTTGGGGTTTTTATTTTTGGCAAAGCTCTTTTAGCAATAAGCATGGTCTCATTTTTGAAGAAGAATTCCAGAATTTTTCACACATCATTTCGTTGTGTGATATGTAAAGAATATGTTGAGGATGAAAAAAAAATCAAGTTATGATAATAAAATCTGATGAAGAAGGGGGCAAAACAGATGTCATGTAAAGTTGCTACAGTGTTTGGGTTTTTTAGTGATGTTTTACGATCTTTGGAGACAGTAATTAAAAAGACCTGCTTGCTGTGCTGTGCTAGACGAGGACTTGCTGCTGCTGTACTGAGGAAAGATAGACAAATACTGATGTTGCAGTCACTTGGCCGAACCATTTGTTAGAAAATATATATGGCTAAATCATCTTTTAGGGATCAAGCTCACGTCATTATCATTACAGGAAATCAAAATGTCTCATGCATGCTCACAGTAACGCCAGTGGAAATTGCCTCAGTGAAGACACAGCCAGGACAACATTTTAGCCACAAATGCCTCACAACTCCGTTATTTTAATAAAAATAATAAAAGTCTGCTAAAATCGTCTAATTTCATAATTATGAGAAACACCAGCTACACACTATTTGCAACTTTTGTCCGTCAAAGATAGTTTCTCCATATCAAACGTTTTTGTGAGGGAATTTTTTTTCAGGTTTAGTTGGCTGTGGTAGATTTCTTTTTTTTTTCATGGTTACCAAAGCCGTCACATATGTACCGTAGGCAGTGGTAAGGTGACAACAGTGCCGTCTCCAGCCTAAACGAGCTGTACATCTTGTTGTGTGTGATGTATGTTTGACATGATATATTAATTAATTATATATACGTGTTGTTGATACAAACACGTTCAGTTGTCAGCAAGGAATACACGGAAGTGTGTGTACAGTTATGACTGTGGATTTCTCATACAGATATGTGTGTGTGCATGCATTTGTGATGACATAACGAACATGCAAACTCGTTACTGGCTTACAATTAACTTACCCCCTCCCTCACGTAGCATCAACACACTGTGTCCCACTCAAAACATTTTTTTGTATTTGACAATTCATCCATGGTTGGTTGGTTGGTTGTTTTTTTTATTTAAAAAAAACAACAGAAGTGTGTGACCACTGCCTGTTTGTAGATGAACCTTTGTAAAGCCATGTCCCCTTCAGCACATATGCAGATCAACTGATGCATCCCTGTCATTCAGCGTGTGTGTGGAATGATGGACCCACAGAGAGGCGATGAATGAAACTCTGCTGCACTAACGTCCAATAGTTTGTGTTTTTTGAGAGGGAGGGGGGGGGGGGAGAAATAGAATTGTGCGTGGGCGTGTGTACATCCCTGTAGTTTGTTGTGGTTTATTATTATCATGTGGGACACTAGCTGCAGAAACTGGAGACGTTGTGTACATCCTGGTCATCTTCATGTTTGTGGGCGTCATGGTCCGAAACCTTGCGCGGGTGTTGGTGTAGATACCTCTGTGGCTGTCCACCAAACAGCAGGCCTTTGTTTCACGGTCAGCATCAGTGATATCTATCTGTGCACTTTTTTTTTTTCGTGTCAACATCCAGTTGGTTTGGTTGTTTTTTTCTACTCTGGTACAGATCGTAGATCTTCGTGCTATAATGATTGACAAGCCTCCGCCTGTCTGTCTTCATCAGATCCATGTATCGCTGTACGTCATCTTCTTTTGTGGGGGAGAGACACCTTGACCTTTTCTGTTTCTTTTCATTCAAAACAGCACGTTTTGGGACAGTTGTGTGGTAACTCCTTCACATATGCAATAATGCACCGATTGAGTGGATGTCTGAGCGGGTCTGTTTTCATCTCTGTGTGTAGGTGTGAGAAAGGTGCAGGTTTAAAGACATTGCCAGAGAGAATGCTTAAGATATATAGAGAACCAAAGCCAGGAAGAATCATGTAGAAGAAAACCAACCTTTTGGCCAGTCATCTTCAACACTTGTCAGAGAGAGGTGAAGAGGGTGGGTGGGCAAGCCTCTTGCTCAAACCCTTGTCACATGCACCTGTTTGTTTTTTATATTAACAAAGGAGATTTTTTTTGTTGGGGGGGTGTATTTCCCTGTATCGACCCTTCTGGCTGTTTGATTTATTTTGTCCTGATTGAAGTTGACACTTCAGGTAGCGATTGTAATGATTGCAGAGTGATAGCAGACCACAACATCTGCCTGGCATGCACGTCTAAATGTTAAATGTTTCTGGTTACCAAACTCTTGTCTGCTTGGACAAGTGTACATGCATGATTGTGTGGTCAACTCTCCAACATCAGGAATGCTTATGAACAGAGGGTTGAGGTAAGGATAGTGTCATTTGAAACCGTCTGATGTGAAGATGGTATTATTTGAGTTGAGAATGGTATCATTTAAACTGGAAATGGTATGACAGGAGGCGAAAATGGCATGGCTTGAGGTTAAGATAGCATCATTTGAGGTGAAACTGGCGTCATCTGATGTAAAGATTGTACCATTTCAAGTTCAGATGGTATCGTCCCAGGTACAAATTATGTCATTTTTTAGTTGAAAATCGTATCATTTGACGTGAAAATTGTATCATTCTAGGCTTAAGTAGTACCATATGAATGATATATGAGGTTAAAATGATCCCATTTGAGATCAGAGTTGCATCATTTGAGGTGACAATGGTATATCATTTGAGATCAGAATTGTCTCATTTGAGGTGACAATGGTTTATCATTTGAGATCAGAATTGCATCATTTGAGGTGAAAATGGTTTATCATTTGAGATCAGCATTGCATCATTTGAGGTGGAAATGGTTTCATTTCACATAAGAATTGCATCATTAGAGGGGGAAATGGTGTATCAGTTGAGATCAGAGTTGCATCATTTGAGGGGAAAATGGTCTCTTGCCATCCTCAAATCTTCACCACTGTGTTGACCCCGTGTCTTCAGACCTACCAAGCACATGTACAGCTTGATGCGTGTAGCTGGGCAATAAACTGCTTCCATAGAATTAAATTAAATTAATTTAATTTAATCTTTTATTTCGAGGATAATGGAATAATGACTCATATGCTTTTTTTCATCCAGTCCCTGTGTGTATGCAGTTTAATCAAGTTTGGCATCCGTTCCCACCGGCCCACAATGGACTACTCTTCCAAAAAGAGGAACGGGTTTTAACGTGTGCGAGTGTATTTACACAAGGGACCTAGGTTTATAATCTCATCCAAAAGAGTTTTGGGTGAAGGGATGTCACAACTTTTTTTTTTTTTTTAAAAGGGGGGGTTTATCTAAACTTATCCTAGAAAGGATGGGCCTAGAATGATGTGACTAGCTTGTTCGTTTGGAAGATGTAGTGGCAGCTGCAGAAATCTAACAAAACACAACTCAGAGGCAAAAGTATACAAACAAGACGCTTTATTTCATTTTCGTTTACATTAAAAAATCTCTATCTAAGCTAATAACCCTAACCCCTTACCAAAAGTAAAAGCAAAAGATATATATATATATATATATATATATATATATATATATATATATATATATATATATATATATATATATATATATATATATATATATATAATATATAAAGATGCACTCTCACACACTCAGAACATGTGCACAGAACACACACAACGGGAAAAGTCAGCTACGACGGAAGGAAATACGGGGTATTGCTTAACTGAGATGTCGCTGCTGTGCAGATGCTGCTGCTGATGATGATGGGGGTGGCCGCTGTTGCAAAAACTGTTGGCAGTTCCAGAAGTGGTTCCATTTATGGCATCCGAGGCGGCTTCAGAAGCAATGTTGCTAATGTCCCGTTCTTCCCTCTGTGTCTGAGTAAGTGACTCCAGCAGCGGCCCCAGAGGTAGTATTGCTGAAGATCAGGTCGGCGTCCTCTTCCCTTGTCGGTGGTAGTTCTGCTGGAACATCCAACACAACAAGCTGTGCCCACACAATTGATATAATGTCACAACATGAGTGTCAACCCCTCCCTCCATCCCGCGCTTTTCCCCACCTTACTAATTTACACCATTTCCATCATCAAAATGTCTCCTATGAGGCTACAATTATCATATTAACATTCATTCAAATAAACTGTCAAACAGACATAGGAATAAACAAGACATAACCTCTGAGGTTCAAATTCAACAATGCTACTACAGTCGGAGGGACAAGACAGATTACTGGGGATAGTGCTGGAATCAGGCAAAGCTGGTCAATCCGCGGTCCAATCTATTTTTCTGACACACCTGAAAACCCTAGAACTATAAAGAAACGAAAGAATTGTGTGTTGAAAATAATGAGTCTCTAAAAACAAAACAGGGAAACTGTATGTTTGGAAAAATGAACTCTCTCTCTCTCTTCCCCCACCAAGGCAAAGGTCAAGAGAGGAGACTATTGCAACAAAACATAAAGTGATGAAGTCAAAGGTTCGAAACCCCAGTGCTACACCCACTCACTCAAGTGTGCAGAGTGGGTAAAACCTCATAACTAAAGAGTTTTTCGTACCTCAACAAATAATGTTCGACATTTCGGAGTGTTTAAACTGAACAGAATAATTCGAACCCTTGCCCACACACTGCCTACCTCAGGCAGCTTGTGCAGGGCCTACATCTTTGCCCTACCGATGGTTGTACCTGCATCGACTAGGAGTTCTTCATCTTCATCCACTTTGGCTGCCGAGTGCAAAGTGCAGCAGTATCAGCATGCCATACAGACGATCAGACCTGTGCTCACGTGAACGCAGGAATGCCACTACTGCAGTTTTCAGTAAAACTGCACATGCTTCACATGCAGAGGAGAGGTTGTTATTATTAGTCTCTATGTGCACCCTAGCCTGCCCTCAGGGATGCCAATGAAACTAACAAAAAGAAATAGGGGGGAGACAAAGTGGCGTGGAGGTAAATATATATTATCAGTCCCCTTAAAAGCACACCTCTCCCTTCTTGTCCAGGGTGCTAGTCCTTCACCATGGAGGTCAGGGGAGGTGTAAATGGGGTGTTGAAGGGGTGTGAGGATTCTAACCTGGGGCTGAGTTGTGACAGTGGAGTCAACACTGATGTTAACTCCAGAGAAAAAAAATCCTCTTGAGCCAGACTCAAACCCATGTCAGCAGATCACGAATTCAACACTCTAACCACTAGGTCAGTGAGAGAGACAGAGTGACAGAGAGAGAGAGAGAGAGAGAAGCAATGGTGTGTATATGTATGTGTGTGTGTGAGTGTGTGAGTGTGTTTGTGTGTGTGTGTGTGTGTGTGTGTGTGTGTGTGTGTGTGTGTGTGTGTGTGTGTGTGTGTGTGTGTGTGTGTGTGTGTGTGTGTGTGTGTGTGTGTGTGTGTGTGTGTGAGAGAGGCTGTGTACATAATTCGGACCTTTGTGTCTTGTGTCAATGTTGTGGGATAATCATAATGCACCTGTACCTTCACAGACTTCAGGTTAGGATGCAAAATCGTGTTTGGCTTGAGGTCGACCTACATCCTGTTCAGGTTTACACTACCACTAGGGCTTTTTGGCTCCCCCCCCCCACCCCCCCGAATTCCGGCTAAGTAGAACCACCAGAGAAATCAGTTGGGTGTTTAAGTTTATTCATAACTCACACAGGCTTCACATTTCTGATGTGTATGGAAGAATTGCTACATATCTCTTAGGTATTTGAATTAATGCCACGTAAAGGGTAACTGTGCAAAAGACAAAGTCAATTCGACAGGTTTGATGATTGTAAATTAATGTTGAAATAATGTTGCATCCTTAGCATTAACCAAGGTGGAGATTTCTATCTAATAATTATATGTTCTATGGAAGTTGTTTTTGTTCAAACAAATTTGCAATACCGTCTTATCAACTTCCATACTTTTACAGAAAAAATGGAGAAAAAAATGAAGTAAAAGTCAGCTTTAAACGATATCACTTGACTTTGAACGACTTCAGACCGAAATGCACAAAACTTTTTCCTTTGAAGTAAAAAATGAAGACACCAGAAGTATATCATTTTACCAAGAGACTGTTTTCCTATAAATAGATAAGTGATAAAGAGAGAAATAAACATATCAGTAGCTGTGTTTTCTGTAATGAATTTTGTTGAACAGAGAGCATGTAAGTGTGAAGATTGCTTCAAGCAATTGAGTTTAAGTTGATCTTTTAAAAAAAAATTCTTTTTGTTTTGGAGGGGGGTGGGGTGGTTTTGGCCTGCTGCCAACACAAACCTAGGGATAGGAGGAAGGGGGGATTTTTCAGGGCTACAATACACAGTTAGTATGGACACAGAAGGATCCAGCTGTTGGTTTCATTTTTAGACAAGACACTGAGAATGGAAGTTAATATTACTGAGTGAATCAAAATCTTACTGCAGCATTTATTAGTTGGTTCTGCAGAGAGACTGTTGGTTCATTTGTGATAATAATATAGAACAGGAAGGAATGGAGACCGATTCCAAAGCTAATCTGTGGCAGGTGCGAATGAGACTAACCCTTGGCACAGTAGTGGTAGGCAGCGATTGTCTTTCCAGTAACTCTGATGTTGCCTGAGGTCAACTTGGACTGAGTATAATCCATAACACGTTATAGGAACAGAAATGTAAGCACTGAGAGAGAGAGGGAGGGGGGGGGGGGGTATTTAAGTCATATACTGTATCGTGTTCACCTGGATTATCTAAAACAGCTGCAATAATGTATCGTGTATATGCCGGTGTGTTGGTTTTGTACACTTCCCATGCAATATGGATTTGGGCAGTGAGTGTTATTCTTTTTTTGTTTTGGATATGATGATTGTATGGGACAGTTTCATTTTGTGCGTCACTGCAATGGGGATTGATGGTATTCATCATTCAGTGAGGGAAGGGGTTTGACCCATTCTGTCAAACTCTTTAATTTATTCCTATTTTATTATTCAGTCTGAGGTGCCAATATATTCCTTGAGTGTAATTTATCACAAAAATCATCTGGGCGATTTCTGCTGATTTTCTTTTTTAGTGGTGGTGGGAGGGGGGGGGGGGGTTACATTTGTGTACAGATTTGTGTGTGTGTGTGTGTGTTTTAATCTTGTACACAAAGATATTCTGGATAAATATTTTTTTAACTGGTTTGAACAGAAATATTTTGTTTTGGGGGTATTCGTTGCTTGAGTGCTTTTCTGTTTCTTTAAACATTGGTATTGATTTGTGGTATTTCTTTTCAGAAGGAAGTAATTTTTTGGTGTGTTTTCAAGCAGTATTGTAATCAACCACTTCCAAGACGTTCTGTCAGAATAATTATGTGACGGTTATTTTCATGTGGAATCTTAAACGACAGCTTATGAATAGAGAAACACGAGTGTGTATTCCAGCTTACAGAAGCCAGTGTATGTTAATTAATATACTACATTTTCTGGTATTAAAAAGTGACGATTAACAAGGATGTTTGTTTTTTTTGCGGAGGGGTGGTCCATTTTTCTTTTCTCCTCTTTGTTAGCTTTATAGATGAAGTATGTTTCTACATGTGTGCACACGCACGCACGCACGCGCGCGCGCGCACACACACACACACACACACACACACACACACACACACACACACACACACACACACACACACACACGGAGTAAGATTGCACAGGACGTCATTAAAATTGTATCCATAGATCGTCTACCTGAGAGCGTTGCTCAAATTACCTGACCAATAGTGTCAACAGCAAAATAGCTATCATGTCATCAGTTTATTCACTTTCATCAAAACTTCAACTTATCTCTATAACACCCATGCATTTGATATTTTTTCTACAAAAGAAGAAAGAAAGTAAAAGAAAGTTGGGGATGTCACATTTCCACAACTAAAGTGATCTTTTGAAATTTTGCTTTTTTTGTAAAATTTCTGTTTTCCATACATTCTTACCAACTAAAAAGATGAGTGTCTGCTTTTTGTTTTTTGTTGTTTATTCAAACTAGGTCACAGATTCCATGTTCTGATATTCTGAGAAAAAAAATCTACTTTATTTATATTTCGAGAGTGTGCAGCCAGAATGATGAATGTCAAAATGTGAAAAAGAATTTATATATATATGCGCTTTTGTCTTGAAGTCTTCATCTTTTGGTGGTTTTGACCAGAATGGTGTATCTTTAAAAGATAAAAAAGCATATATACCGTTCTGGCATTAAGCCTTTATTTTTTTTATATGTTTGTTTAATCAGATATCTAGCCATTGCCCAGTTCTGCCATTACAATTTTTATCAACAGCAGAAAAATGCATTTTGCATGTGTAGCTCGTTTCAAGGTTTTATCATTTTGATATATTTAATTTATAAGGAAAAATGTAGTTCCTTATTTTGTTCACTTGACTTATTTTTGCTGGGTTTTCAAGAGGACAGGGGGCAGAACTTGTGTTCATTCCAGTTCTACCCTCAAGCCGTGTTCATTTTAATTGTGTATTTGCTGATGGGGAAGTGTCAAAATGCACCGGCATTAACAACATTGTGGCCGAGGTAAAATAGCGGCGATGGAGGTGGCTGGGACACACCCTCCGAATGGGCAAGAACAGACTCCCTCATACTGGGCTGAGATGGGCACCACCAGGGAAGAGGAAACGAGGCAGACCACTCGGCACTTGGAGGAGGACAGTAGAGGAGGAGATGAGAGAGGCGGGCAAGACCTGGAATGAATTGAGCTGGCTTGCCCAAGACAGAAAAGGCTGGAGGGATTTTGTTGGCACCTTGTGTCCCGGCACATGGGATGAAGAGGATTAAGTAAGTAATTTGCTGATGGAGTGTTAAATTTGATTTTACGCTTACGCATAATTATAATATTTTCTTCTTTTTCTCTTAAAAAAAATCTTTTTGATTGGCACACATATACAGTTCAAAACAAACAAATTATTGTTTCATCCAGACAACATTACATCATTTCCATTTTACAGGCGTATAAGGCTCTTAGCTACACAAAGTATAAAAAGAATCAATCATAACTTCCGTTGTCAAGACAAGATTTATAGATTACATACAGAATTTTACTAATATTTTGAAATGGTACTCAACTTTCTACTAAGTTTATGTACTGGAACCATTTTTTCTGATATTTAATTAACTGAATTTGTTTGCAGTGCTCCAGCTTTTCCATTTCATATTTATATTTTAGTTCATTCGGAAAATTACCAACATTAGGTTTTGTTTTACCAATCCGACATTTATAAACATAGAACTTTGCTAACAGTATTATTAAGTCGAACACTTCATCAGTTTTTGTAATTGCATCAGTGCCAAAAAGCACTATTTCCACATTAAGGTCTAGTCTCTCGCAATGATAGCAGTTGTGTTTTATAGTCACTTCAAGTTCTTTCCAGAAATTCTGTACATACTGACACTCCCATAAATAATGGTTTATGGTGTCCTTTTCCTTGCCACAAAAATTGCAGTTGTCATTATCTGTTACTTTCATTTTCTTTAATATTTTGTTCGTGACTAATAATCTATAACAAATCTTTATTTGAAACCATTTCAATTTCATTTCTTTAATTTTATTTGTCAGTTTAAATACTCCGTGCCACTCTATTGGAATGTCAAGCTGTCTTTCCCAATTCACGAAAGATTTAGTGTCGAGAATTTCTATTTTGCTATTCATTTCATCATAATAAATACGGGACCCTTTACCAGCTTTTGATATAATCTCTAGAACATTGGTTCTTTCCTTACTAAAGTTGTCATCCAGTTTTATATTTTTATTTCTCGCATATTGTTGGATCGATCGCACACAGGTAATATAATGCAAAAAGTTACTTTCAGTACCTAATTTGTTTGATAAATTCTCATGAGTTATAAAATTACCATTATCTTGCAGCAAGTGTTTAACCAAAAGTAATTTGTTTTGTGCCAACTTTTCATGATATATGCATTGGTCTCCCACTTAGAATTTTTCATTGTGAAAAATTGGTTCTGCTAATAACTGTTGCTTATCCTTTGGATCCACTAGTCTGCAAAATGTGTCATATGAGTGAAACCCGTCTTTCCAAAATGCATTGGTTTTTAAATTTTGAAAACAGTTTTGGGCTCATCCAATCTAGATCATCTATATCAGGGCACAGTGAATGCAATATTAATGTCCACTTTTGTTTCTGTGTATAAACTTTTTTTAATCCATGCAAGTTTCAGTGATTGTATATACACTCTGATATTTGGTATACCTATACCGCCTTTTTATGCTTTGCACCGAATATGCCCTTTTTATCTTATCTGTTTTCTTGTCCCACACAAATTCATAACATAGTTTTTGCAACTTGGCAATTTGAGCATCCGGATGATTTTACAAAAAAATCCATAAGTATGCTAACTTTAAGAGTACTAGTGATTTAAGCCTTGCTACTCTACCCAAATGTGTTATTAATCTTTTTGACCACATCTTAAATAGTTGTTTTTTAACTTCATATAGTTTATCAGTTATATTTACTTCCGTCATCCTAGGGGGACGGGATAGCTCAGTGGTCGGAGCACTCACTTTCCCCCAGCCAAGTTAAGCAGCGTCGAGCGTGGTTACCAGTTGGATGGGTGACCGTTTGCGCGCCTTGGCTTCAGTACAGTTCCCCAGTTCACCCAGCTGTAAATGGGTACCTGCCCTCTTTAGGGTCAGGGAAGGTAAAGCAGCGAGGGAGAGGAGATGGGCGCCGCCCTCAATATGCTGGCCCTAGAGAAGTGAGGTCTCTGACGCCTCGCTCCCCTACGACCTTATAGGTTATGGGACTCCTTTACCTTTACCTTACCATCCTAGGGGAACTGTTCGTGAACCAGATTCAAAGGATTTTATATTCTTTTGGATTCCACTTCATTTTTTGTGTGGTAAGTAGGTTATTAACGAATAATTTTTGCTGCCTAGCCAATCATTTTTTGTTTTATCAAAGTTTAACTTTAACCCCTACATGTCGTCAAAGGTTTCAAGGCTTTGAAAAAGCACTTAATATGAATAGTGGTGAATGATGTATCATCAGCAAACTGACATATCTTTAGTTCTGTATTTGCTATTTTTATGTCCTTAATATCCGTTTGTTTCCTTATCATGCAGGCAAGTATTTCTGCGCATAAAATAAAGAGATATGGAGAGATTGGGTCACCTTGACGGCATCCCCTTTCCATATAGAATCCTGAAGATACCTTTCTATTCACAGTTACAAACGAATTTGTGTTTTTTATAAAAAGCAGACACCCATTTTTGCAACTCCTTCCCAAAACCAAAGTGTTTTAAAACATTTTGCATAAATCCCCAGTCTACAGAATCAAATACCTTCTCGAAGTCTATTGACACAAGTAAGCCAGGCAATTGTTTTTCCTCTAAATAGTTTATTGTCATATAGTGTTGGTATAGTGTCTCCTATATATCTCCCTGGTACAAATCCAGTTTGGTCTTCATTAATTAACCCTGGTAAAACTGTTTAAATTCTGTTTGCAATGCATGCAGAGCCTATTTTATATGTCACAAATAGGATTGAAATTGCCTCCATTTCTTTAAATACTCTCTGGGTTTATCCTCTTTTGGTAGACAAATTATTAATCCTTCTTTTTGTGAGATAGACATTTCCCCATTTACAAATTCTTCATTTAGTGAGCGAATCACAAATATCCCTATTTGCCTCCAAAAGAATTTAAAGAAATTTTTAGTGAGTCCGTCTGTTCCAGGGCTTTTGTCGTTTTTCATATTTTCCAGTACTTTTTAGGCTTCTTCTAGGGTTATCCTTCCAGCTGGTCTGATTCTGTTTTAGTTAATTTTGGAAGGGCATCTAAGAAGTGGTCTGATTCAGAATATAATAATATTTTCAGTTCAGTTGCTAGTAAGCCTATGTCACGCTTTGTTATATTCGTTTTGTATAGTTTGCTTTTATTTCTGAAAGTCCCTTTTTATAAATTAGAGAAAAGTCATAGCCTTGTGTTCATTTATTCTGTGTTTTAGTTTGGCCTTGCGTGTGTGTGAACGGTATTGACAAAACATTAGCTTTGTGGGGGAGGGGGTAATATCTTTTATTTACGCCAAGTGTGTTTGCATAAGAGAGATTTGTTAAAACACGTATATATTTATTTTTGTGATATATCTTGATGTAGTAAGACAAAAAGCACATCGTGGGTTCATAAATTTGGTTACACTAGTTTATTTTAAAGAGTTGTGTTTATTGTTTTCCAAAAATAGTTTTTGTATGTGGCAGTTGACTTTGACAGCAGAAAAGCTATACATTTGTTCACATTAATTTCTTCATCTTTGCAAGCTCTTCGACCAGTTGAGACGTATGACTTATTAAACTTGTTCCCCGAAATCAGAATGCGGCTACCAAATGGTGGGTAAAATTGGTCGCATACCCAAAATCTCACGATTGGTGACCCTCGGAGCTCTAGTCGAGGAATGAAAAAGCTGCTTTTTTGTTATTGTTTTTCATGTGGTTAATATCAGTCTATTTCAGCGTTCTTTTGTGGTTTTGGTTGTTGTTGTTTTTATTCCAGTTTAGAAAACATAATTATGTCTTATTAGTGTGTTAGCAACGACAAGAAACAGTTTCCGTTTAACTTAGTGTTTTTTCAATCAAGATTAATTTTCTACCATGTGGTATGTTTACTTTTTGTTGTGGTATTTCTGTATGTTTTAATGTACGAGTAAAAAGGTCATATCACATGCTTTTATTGCGTATAGATTTTAAAAAGAATTATTTATAGTGATGCATATCTGTGTATTTCTCATGCAAAGGAGGTCATTTTGCTATCTTGTGTGTCAGTTTATCTATCATGTCTGTTTTTCTTACTTTGAAAACAAAGTGTTTATTTGTGACATGTTTTTACATTATTGGTTTTGAGAATGTAAGTGCTCTTTTTCCCCCTGAGATAGATTCAGCTCTATATTCTGCGTCAGAATTATGCAGGTTTCATTATATGAAAGTTTTTAAAAAATCCCTTTTGTCCATGATTTGGGGGGTTTTCTTTAGAGTTGCTACAATCATTTTTCTTTTCTGTCTTCCTCTTTTGAATTTCCAAAATATGCAATGAATCTATATTTTCATGATTGTTTCATTTAAAAATATCTTTCACTTGATGCTTGACTTTTCAGACATTTAGATTGTTTTTGGGGCTGTAATTTTTTTTATTCATTTGGTACTTGTCTGTTCAGATATATTTTGATTTTCTTATGTTTTTATGGTTCCTTTGGTAGCTCTCTTATCAAACATATTTTAAGGGTTTGTCACACATCGTAATGATGTCTTGTATATGTCCTCTCAAGCGAAGAGGTGGGGTGGGGTAGAGTGGGTTTAGGCTGTTGATTCCCAATGTACACAAGGGCATATCCGATGATCATGTCATGTACCTACCTACCGTCTGTCATGTATTAAACTGCTTTTGACAGAATGAACTCGGTTTTGTTGAGGTCGTCTTGTGGTTTATTTTCCCTTGTTCAGCTGGCTATAACAGGGAGGATAGCCGATGTGCTGTGTATTGTGTTGCGTCATTGTTGGTGTGTCTGGTGCACTTGTGCGCAGCATGCGTGCGGGAGCAAAATCATGTGCATGCCATTTGCACGGGGCACTCGCAAGTTTCTCTCTCTCTCTCTCCTCTCTCTCTCTCTCTCTCTCTCTCTCTCTCTCTCTCTCTCTCTCTCTCTCTCTCTCTCTCTCTCAAAGCGTCTCTCTCTCTCTCAAAGCGTCTCTCTCTCTCTCTCTCTCTCTCTCTCAAAGCGTCTCTCTCTCTCTCTCTCTCTCTTTCTCTCCCTCTCTCTCAAAGCGTCTCTCTCTCTCTCTCTCTCTCTCTCTCTCTCCTCTCTCTCTCCTCTCTCTCTCTCTCTCTCTCTCTCTCTCTCTCTCAAAGCGTCTCTCTCTCTCTCTCTCTCTCTCCCTCCCTTCTCTATCTCTCTGTGGCTTCTCTCTCTCCCCCTCTCTCTCTCTCTCTCTGTGGCTTCCAGCAAGACGCCTTTAGCCTAGCTTTGTGTGAGCTGTGGAGAAACCCTTCTTCTGTTCTCTTTCCCCCACTGTACTAGCGATACCTCAGTCACAGGACGGACCACCAGCTTCACAGGAGAGTCAGCTGAACCCTGGGCACTTCACGAGCAGACACTACACTATCGGCCTTCAAGGTGGGAGGAGCGAAGGCAGGGGGAACCCACCTGTTGTCTTTCTGTGATTAACAAGTAACCTACAAGCTGTTCCTCTGTCATCTGGGTTCAAAGCTCGTCATGCTGCAGAAAGTGTCTGCCCCCCCCGCCCCTACCCCGAGAGTGTAGCTAGAGGCAGAAAAAGGGCAGAAGCACACAACTTCTTTCAACGCTCAGACAGCAACTATTGTTGAGTTCAGATGCATTACGCTGCCGTTAAGCACCCAGCAAGTCAGGCCCAGTACATCCAACTGCGGCACAGGGGCACACAGAAGGACATAGGAAGAGAAGGTGAGTAAACAAACAGGTTCAGTCTCCGAAGGGTTTAGTTTTGTCCCCCAGTTTGTGGAGTTGAGGCTGCAGGCCAAAACAGGCAGTGCTGTTTCTTCTTATATGGTTATGTACAGGTACTTCCCTCCCTCTTCTAGTGACTGTCACAACATGCCGCAGACTTACAGGTGTCATGAGCCTAAATCGGATTTAGAACCAACTCAAAGTGAGGAGTTGTTATTCAATGAACCAAGTGATAAAATGAAAGTAACTGACAGCATTAAACGACTTAGAAATCGCAAAAGTGCTGGACCCGACAAAATTCTAGGTGAAATGTTAAAACATTCTAACGAAATAGTGGTTAAATTTGTAGTCATGTTGTTTAATCATTTGTTTCAAAGTGCTACTTTCCCCTTAGATTGGGCCAAATCTGTAATCATTCCTATACATAAAAAGGGACATGTTAATAACCCAGATAAATATTGAGGCATTGCACTAACAAGTATTATAGGTAAAGTTTATACACATATACTGAATAGACAGCTTACAAAATGGGCAGAGAAGGAAGAAAAGATAATAGAAGAACAAGCAGGATTTTGATCGGGTTATAGTACAATAGATAACATTTTTACATTATATGCTTTAATCCAAAAATATTTTCATAAAAATACAAAACTATATGTTGCATTTGTCGACTTTCGCAAAGCATTTGACTCAATTGATAGAAATGTCCTGTGAAATATATTACGCTATAATGGAGTAAATGGCAAAATGTATAAGGCCCTGAAAGATGTGTACGAGTCTGTGATAGCATGTGTGCGTGACAAGTATATGTATTCAGATGTTTTTGAATGTCCCAGTGGAGTTAAACAAGGGTGTCTTCTTAGTCCCCTGCTGTTCTCGTTCTTTATTAATGAGTTAGCTATAGAATTAACAAAAAAGGAAGACATGGCATACAATTAATCCCAGGAAGTGTAGAAGTATTCCTGTTACTATTCGCAGATGATATTATACTGTTATCAAATACTATTTTAGGCTGCAAAACCAGTTAAATTCTTTAAAATATGAAGCTGATATGTTGAATCTGTCTGTTAACTTAGAAAAGACGAATGTGATGATTTTTCGAAAGGGAGGTCATCTTCCAGTGGGAGAGAAGTGGTTTTATGGTAATACTGAAATTAAAGTAACAAACTTTTATAAATATTTAGGCCTTACCTTCACAACAAAACTAAGTTTAAAAAATGCATGGAGTGAAAGTTGCCAAAAAATGGAAAAATGGAACTAGAGAAATTCTAAGGTCTTTAAGGAAACTAAACTGCACTGATTTTTCAATTTTCTGGAAGCTTTTTGATTTTCAAATCAAGCCTTTGTTAATGTATGGAGCAGATATTCGGGGATTTGTTAATAATGAAATGGAAAAAGTGCACACCTATGCAATGAAACGATTCCTTTCACACTCTTCTAACGAAATGTTGTATAGTGAAACTGGATGCTACCCTCTATTTATAAGATCACAAGTAAAGTGTATTAAGTATCGTTTAAAATTAACTCAACTTCCGATGTCAAGATTGTGCAGACAAGCGTGTGAGATGCTGTTGATCCAACTAGAAACAGGGAAACAGAACTGGTCATTTTTTTGTTAAGCAATTACTAACAACGCATGGATTTGGTATTGTGTGGATGTGCCAGGGAGTTGGATTTGAGCAAGGATTTTTGTGGGAATTTAAAGACAATGATAGCTTCCTACAAACAAGACTGGCATGCTTGCATAGAAGAATCAGAAAAGTATAACTGGTACTCTTCCTTTAAACGTGTTTTTCAAACAGAAAAGTATGTTACAGTTGTAACACAGAAATGGCATAGAAGTAATCTTGCTCGATTCAGATTAAGAACTTTAGGCCTAAATGCCTGCAAAACATGTTTTTTTTCTACTGACAAATCTGCACAGTCTCCATGCCCCATGTGTGGCGCGCAGACTGAAGATGAAATGCATTTTTTATTTGATTGTAATTCGTACGATGACATCCGTCAGAAATGTCACATATTTAATAAAGAAATCTCAAGAATTAGAGATATAGTTAGCATTTTCTTGATCAAAGATGAAGAATTTCTAAAATCACTTGCAAAATTTATCCCCCTTGCTTGGGACAGCAGAAAAAAGAAAACTGCAGCTAATTGATATACCTTTTCAATGTAACACTTGTTTGTTTTCCACATTTGTGGAATACAATTTCCATTGGCTAAATTGCCTTATTTAAATGTGAGGGTCGGGTGGTCGATTTGTCCTATACTGTTGCTGATTTGTAGGTAACATGACACTGGTGTGTGTGTGTGTGGGGGGGGGGGGGGGGTGTGCAAGCTTGTGATAATAAATAATGTATGATAACAATCAACGCATGCGGTTGATTATTGTAGTTATTGGAGATGCCTTTTCCTCTTTCGGTTTTCATTATTTTCTTGTTGCAAAAAGCATATTGTTTAAATTGAGTTTATACTGTGCTCCTTGCCAAAAAGACTGCATTGTTAATGGCAATAAATTACTTTCAGTGTTCAGTGTTCTCTTCCTTTCTTTTTCTCTGTCTGTTTGTCTGCCTCCCTCCATCTTAGTTAATCTCTATCCCTTACTCCCCCATCTCTGTTTTTCCCTCCTTTATCTCTTTTTTTTCTCTCTCTCTCACCCTGTTGCTCTATCTCTTTTTGGGGGTGAACTGGAGTATCACAGGTGCATGACGCCCTGTCACACCTGTGCACAATAATTTAAATTAGCGGGTACTGCGGCATTGCTTTGGTACCATAGTCTGCCAGAAGCTGTGCGACATACCATGCCTTCTGCACCACTGGTCTTCAGGGCGGCATGCGGGTGTTTTCACCCCGTATTCTTGGCCTTCATGTTTCAAGGGCCAAAGAAAAAGCCGCGATACGAATCGCCATGCTGTCACCACGTCGCCGACTGAACGGTGTAACCCTTGGGTTGCTCCTTACCCTGCTATTTTGGGGCGGGATACTTCTTCGCTGTGGGGACGTGGAGAGGAACCCTGGGCCTGTGCCTCCACGACCCGAAGCCTTGAAGCAGAGCGTGCTGACCAGCGGTGGACGGAGGGCCAGCATGGCCAAGACACGCAGCGCATCGGACAGCGGCCGTCGATCAGCCTCTCCCCCGCCTTTTCCCAGGACCCTTCCTCCTTCGATGAAATCAAGGAGATTCTGAGGTCCATGGACAGTAACATCAACGCCAGGTTTGGTGTTGTGGAGTAGGGCCTTCAGGACCTTAACGGAAAGTTCTCAGTCCTTCAGGAAGAGGTGGTGAGTCTGTGGGAGGAGGTCATTCAAGACTTCCTGACTGACAAAATGGGCACGACTTGTAATGTTGACTTTGACAGAGTACATCGACTTGGTGACAGGACGCCCCAATCATTGCGAGATGCACCTTCTATAAAGATAAGGCACGTATTCTCAGAGAAAAAAAGAAACTGAAGGGTAGCAAGGTTTTCATTGGTGAAGCTTTTTCCTCCCATGTACGAGAAATCAGGCAGAAACTAGCACCCCATCTGAAAAAAGCTAGGAGTGATGGTCAGAGAGCCTTTATGGTTTTTGACCATCTCGTCATTGACAATAACAAGTTCTTTCTGGATGATTGTGGTCAACTGAGGGGGCCAGGCTAGGAAAACGGCCGGCCCTTTGCTTTGTGCCATTTTTGTCCAGGGGACCCAGAATCAGATGAGAGGGGTATCAAGCAATTTTCAACACCGCTTAAATGTCAGTATGAAAATAGGCCTACTGCACATGCTCACAAGCCTCTTGCCCAGGGCAACAGGCATGAGATGGCAGTTGATGGTGAGCACGTGAAAAACACAGTGGCACAGCTGTTGACATAGTTGAGAATGAACCTGTGTCATGTTGGAAGGAAAGTGTGTTGTCAGTCGATGATGGAATGTGTGAGAAAGGAGGTGTGTTGTCAGTCGATCATGGAATGTGTGAGAAAGGAGGTGTGTTGTCAGTCGATGATGGAATGTGTAAAAATGAAGGTGTGTTGCCAATCACTGGTGGAGTGTGTGAGAATGAAGGTTTGTTGTCGGTCACTGATGGAATGTGTGAGAATGAAGGTGTGTTGTCAGTCAATGGAATGTGTGAGAATAAAGGTGTGTCGTCTGTTGATGAAAGCGATCATATGGGTGTTGATGATTCGTCAACCTTTGATAATAGGCGTTCATTTTCTTTCATGTCATGGAATGTGAATGGTTTGTTTTCTAAGATTAAAGATCATGATTTTGTCTCTTTTGTCTGCAGTTTTGACTTTGTTTGTTTAGTTGAGTTCTTTATGGATACAATTGATTGTAATGTTTTTCCTGGTTATGATGTCTACTGTTAACCTGCCATTAAATTTTCTAAGCATGGAAGACGTTCAGGTGGAATAGTGTGTTTAATAAAATGTTGTTTTGCTTTGTATGTGAAGATAGTTGATATAAACTATGCCAATATATGTGTGTTTCATATTGATAAACAGCTGTTTGGGACACTGAAAGATGTATTTTATGTTCGTGCATACGTTCCGCCTGAGGGGTCCCCTTTCTATGTACATTTTGATCTTGACAATGGAATCCACATACTTGAAGAATGTTTAACTGATATTTTGTTACAAAATGATGTATATGTGATTATTTGTGGTGACTTAAATGGAAGAACATCGAACATTTCTTTGAAATCTTCTGATAATTTAGGTTTACACATTCAGTATAAAAGCCAGTCTCTTAGTGCTAGTCGTTGTTCAGAGGATGCTTGCTTGAACATATATGGAAAGATGCTTCTGAATTTGTGTACTGCTTTAGATTTGAATATTCTAAATGGGTATGTAATGGCGATCTTGAAGGTCGCTACACATATATCTCTGATTTTGGAAGCAGTGTAAATGATTATTTTATATTATCGAGTGAACTTCTTTCTCTTGTGTTGGACACTTGTAAAATGTGCATTGTTGAACGAATTGATTCTGATCATATGCCATTGACATTAAATATTGCTTTTCCAAATGAAAATATATATTATGAGGATGCGGTAGCCAATGATCAAATGTTGGAGAAATTAGTGTGAAATAATGAAAATGCTGGACTATTTAGCGCGCTTCTAGATGCAGAATAGTCTCAAACAAGAACTAGTAATGCTATTGATCTAATTGACGTTGATGTAAACCTTGCACTCGAGGTATTTAATGAATGTTTGCGAGAATGTGCAGAGTGTATGAAGAAGTGTGTAAATGTTGATAGTAATAATAGTAGGCAATCGAATGATTGGTTTGTTCAGGAATGTAAAAATAATAGAAAAAATATCAGGAGAATGTTATGTAAATATCGCAGAACTAAAAATGTAAAAGATCGTCATGAATATAGAAAATGTAGACGTAAATATAAAAATTTGTTGGAGAGAAAGCGAAAGCAATACAATCAGGCACTATTATCTAGTCTTGTCAACACAATGCAAGATCAAAAGAATTTTGGAATACAGTTAAGAAAGCTTCTTTTAAAAGAAAACATCCTATTAATGAAATAAGTCTTGATGTTTGGTTTCATCATTTTCAAACCCTTCTGGAAAAAGAAATAACTAACGAAAACATGCACATAGATATTGAAGATACTAAGGACGATGACTATATCAATCGCCCAATTTCTAGAGAAGAAGTTCTTTATGCACTGAGGAAATTGAAATCAAGTAAGGCCCCTGGGCCTGATGGCATTATTAGCGAAATATACAAGAATTCAAATAATCAGGTTGTACAATTTTTTGTAACATTTTTCAATGCTTTATTTGATAGGGGTATCTATCCAAAGAGCTGGACTGAATCTATTGTCTTACCATTATTTAAAAGGGTGATGTCTTAATCCGAATAATTATAGGGGTATTTCTCTTAGTAACATAAGTAGCAAGCTATTTAGTACTATCATTAACAAAAGAACACAGGAATGGGTAGAAAGTAATAATATCACCGGTGACCATCAGGCTGGTTTTAAGAAAGGATATTCTACTACTGACCATATGTTTGCGCTTCTTGCCTTAGTTCAAAAACAATATTCTTTGAATCGATAGCTCTATGAAGCTTTCATTGATTTTGAAAAAGCTTTCGATACTGTAAATAGACATCTGTTGTGGCCTATACTGTTGAAAAATGGAGTAAAAGGTAAACTATATAAATGTATTCGTAGCATGTATCATACTGTGAAAAGTAGAGTTCGAAGTGGTACACAACTAACAGATTGTATAAACTGTACTTCTGGAGTAAAACAAGGTGATGTATGTAGTCCTGTGTTGTTTTCTCTTTTCATCAATGAGCTAGCTGCAGAAGTTTTTGCACATGGAGGACATGGTGCTACAATTTCTTATGGGGATTTAGAATTGTTTATTCTTTTGTTGGCAGGTGACATTGTATTGTTACCTGAAACTGTTATCGGTTTACAGACACGACTGAATAACTTGCAGCATGCTGCCACTTCCCTTCAACTAAAAGCAAATGTGACTAAAAGTAATATCATTGTGTTTAGGAAGGGGGGACATTTAAGTGCGAGAGAAAGATGGGTGTATGGTAATACTATAATGCCAGTTGTCAATGTTTACAAGTACTTAGGAATATATTTTAGTATACGTTTAAGTTTTGTTTCTGCGTGTAAAGATCTTGCAGGTAAGGCAAAACATGCATTAATATATATTATGAAAAGACTCTCTTCTTTACAAAGTACATCTCTAAAGTTATTCCTTAAATTATTTTATGCGCAGGTGCAACCTATTGCACAGTATGGCTCTGAACTATGGGGGTTAAGTAATGCAGCTAGTCATTGTGAGTCATTGCACTTGTATGCTTTAAAGAGGTTTTTATGTGTTGATAGGCAACTCCTAATGATTTTGTGTATGGTGAGACTAATAGATACCCAATTTACATAAATTCTGCTGTGCAAACCATATGTTATTGGCTTAGATTTTTGCAAATGGAGGAAACAAGAATTCCTTTTAAGGCTTACAGAATGTTGTATGAATTAGATATTAGAGGAAAGAATAACTGGGTTATTGATGTACGTGTCTGTTTATGTAAACATGGCTTTGGTGATGTGTGGTTAAATCAAGGTGTTGGTTGTATAAATGTATAATATATTAAAGTTGTCCGTCAACGTTTAATTGATAACAGATGGCAAGACTGGGATGATCACATTCAAACTAGTGAACGATTCAGTCTGTATAGAACATTTTCCAGTTCACGTGAACTGAAATTATATTTGACACTTGATATAGATTTACACTTTAAATACATTATGACCAGATTTAGATTAGGTGTGCCTGATTTGGCCACACATCACTTTAGATACAGAGAATTTAATGATAATGATTTGATTTGTCCATTATGTAGAATAGATAAAGATGAAGTACACTTTGTGCTATGCTGTCCAGCTTATCTAGATATTAGAGAAAGATATATAGTGCCAAAATATTATCATCAGCCATGTCTTTTCAAACAAAGTTTACTCATGTCATCTGTGAGACACAAGGACGTACAGAATTTGTCTCTATTCCTTCTTAAAGCATTCAAGTTAAGAGAAATCGCCACGTCATAGTCATGCTGTTCTGTTAGGTATCTATAAGAATCAATGTGTTTAGTTGCTGTTTTATGGTTTTCATGTTGTATGTTTTGTTCACAATCCCCTTCATGAGGGGCCATGGCCTAATGAATAAACTATCCGAATCCGAATCTATCTCTTTTTCTCTTACTCTCTTTCTGTCTGTCTGTCTGTCTGTCTGTCTGTCTGTCTCTCTCTCCTCTCTCTCTCTCTCTCTCTCTCTCTCTCTCTCTCTCTCTCTCTCTCTCTCTCTCTCTCTCTGTCTCTCTCTCGATTCGGTGAGCTGACTTCGTGGCGAGCGGTCGCAATTTTTTGGCTCTCTCTGCAAGCAATGAATTGAAATCAGATTTTGAATTTTTGGACTTAGAAAAATTCAAGTCACAGAGCCAGGAAAGATTTCCCCTTTCTTATCCAAAGTCTTTCTTTCCTTGTTGTAATACATAGCCACTATGTCGACAGCTGGTCCTGATGCACAGTACAATACTGTTTTCCAAGTCATGGACTGGCGTCTAGGACAGATGCTACATTGCCTGCAATCCCACACAGCCTCTATCAACGCTACTCTGAACAGCAAGTTTGATCATCTAGACAACACACTCCGCCAGATGGTCTATGATGTCAACAGGCTGAAAGAGTTTGCAAGTCAGGGTGCTGAAGATATCAGAAATCTGCAAGAAGACTACAGTTCAATACTGCAGAGACTGGACACACTGGAACAGGTGGCAGAACAGACAGAGACAGAAACAAAAACCTTCAACCTGAAATTCTTTGGAATCCGTGAACCATCAGGGAGATACGGAACGACATGCGAGGATCAAATCCTAGACATTCTGACTGTCCATTCCAGACGTACGTGGACTCACTGGGATATCAGGAGGGCATTCCGTGTCGGAGGAAGAAGACAGAGTGACGAAGAAGCTCGCCCACTGATTGTACAGTTTCAGAGGTGGGGGGACAAAATGGAAATACTGACAGACAGAGAGCTGCGAGACTCACTGAGAAGTGAGAATATCAGAGTCACTTCTGATTACAACAAGGCAGAGACAACTGATGGACTTCTACAAGCGGCAAGGTATAACTGCTTTTTACAGACAGGGCAGATTAGAGGTGATCAATAAGGACCGATACCAGTCTCGAACACGATTTCCAGATGGGCGGGATCCAGAAGACAGCTATGATGAAGATGATTTCTCTGGGCCAGGAACCTCACGGAATAAAAACTATTACCTCAGGACGACACAGAAAGTACCATACAGAAATCGTAGATACGACAGAAATCACGCCAATCAGCAAAGTCAGAGGGAAGGGATGAAAAACTATGTTCCAAAACACAACTTCAGGAGAGAACAAGCAACTGATCACAATGAAGATCATCTTGAGATTGCACAACCCAGGAGAATCAGGAACTACCAGCATTACCAGAACAGTGCACCACAAACTACTCGACTCCCATATGACATATTACCAGGAGATATGACTGAGAAGAAACAGCGTACAAATTTACAGAGAGACTATACAGAGGAAAGGAATTTGGATCCAAGAGCGTCAAATGGCAGTCCTATCTATCAGCGCGTGCATAATGACGACCCTGTCCAGAGAAGAGAAACCAGCACCACAACAAGCTCCACAACTGGCCACCAGCACGCTGCCAACAGACTGCCGGTGGTTCCAGGGCACCAGACTTACAGCCAGGCGGTCCGCTCGACGCCCAAACCACACAGCTGGCAGACTTCCAGACCTGGGGAGCACAGCAGCAACCAGCAGAACGGGAGAACAGAAGACAGGAGGGAACAGTCAGCAGGGTCGGCACACTCCACAGAGACACAGTCCAGTGACCTGCTGCTGCCAGCAGTCACACATGCTGCTGAGTGTGTGGCAAACCATAATAATAATAATAATAATAATAAATGAAACTTATATAGCGCTATATCTTGCAAAGACAAATCAAAGCGCATGCATTCAACCTAATCTTACACAGTGATGCAATCAATGATAAATAATCAATAGTTTAAGCAAACAGATATTTACAAACATGGTGCAATGCAGACAAAATCTATTAAATAAAATTTCAACAGTCAAATATTTTTCAAAAGCACACACACACTCACATAGGTCATATACTTTAGCAGGGTGATAGGACATGGGATAGTGAAGGTGGCAGAGTTCTTTTTTTTTTTTTTTTTTTTTGCTGCCTCATCTTCTGTGACGTCCCCCGTCCTGCTGTTCCCACGCCGCTCACTCCAATCTCCCCGCCACAGCCATACCCAGATTTGTTATGTCTCATCCTCAGAGTCGGAGGTCCACAGGGAGCCAATCACTATCAGGCTGCCGTGGGGCCACCAGCCAGAGGGGCCCTGCACTGCTGCTGGGTCACTTTGGTGGTGTTCAGTGGTGCCTGTTCTGAGCTAACATACGCAGGACACCACCGACTAAGCCCCCTACTAACGACAGTATTAGCTCAGTCGCGGAGCCAGACTGAGTGAGTTGCCCACCCGAGGTGGCAACCACCACAACGTCCCTCCAACGACCGTCCCCCGCGAACCTCCAACCCCAAAGGCTTTGACACAAACTCACCACAGGCACAGAAGTGTATGGGCAAACCGAATCTGAGGTCACCATGAGACCAGAGCAACTGGGACCACCGAATCAGAGGCAATTTTTTAATTGCATGATGATCAATGACAATGAGGATGACGTAATTATGCTGCTGTGGAAGTGCATATGCTTTGAGACTACTTGACAGGGCTGTACTCTACGCTTACTATCATAATATATCCCCGCGTCAACCAGGCCCGAGAGATACAGATACCTGCAGTGTTGGTCAGGTAATTTGAGCAACACTCTCAAATTCGCATCCTTTAAGTGGATGAAGCTCGACTGTGTGGTCCCAGTCTTCCCACTGAGCCCACAGCACACTCACTCTGGGTAGGAGCCGGCCGGAGTCCGAAAAATCCCTATGACTCTTATGGGAATCGAACCCGCAACCTTCCAGTCCGTAACCCAAGGCGCTAACCACTGCGCCATGGCGGCTGGCAAGGTGGCATAGTTCTGATATGAAACAGGAGGGGGCAATCCTAGGTTTGAAATAAATATGTCTTGAGGCTGGATTTAATAGTGTCATAACAAGGTTTCTGGCGAAGAGAGAGGGGGAGCTCATTCCAGGTCGATGGACCCGAAATAGAGAAAGAGCGGCGGACAAAAGAGAATTGCACTAGTCCAGACGTGAAAGATTGAGAGAAGTGACAAGTTTGGCTGTTGCATCGGTGGATAGGTACTTTCGAATTGCACTAATACGCCGTAACTGATAGTAGCACGACTGACAGGTCTGGGTGATGAATTTTTACGTAGAGAGTGTGTTGTTGATAACAACCCCTAGATACCTCACAGCAGCGGATAGTGGGACTGATGCATTGCCGAGTTCTATTGAAGCTATTGTAATGGAAGAGAGTTTGTGTTTGGTCCCTACGAGCATGGCTTTGGTTTTATCTGCATTTAGCTGTAATTTGTTCTGTGTCATCCAGTTTTTAATATCTTCAAAGCAGCGGGCCATATTTGTCAGGAGAGAAGGCAGATTTTCAGGAGTAACACTGCTTTGAATCTGAGAGTCATCTGCATAAAAATGATGGTTGATTTGATGACGGTTTATTATATGTGACAGTGGGGCAGTGTAAAGAGTGAAAAGAACAGGGCCTAGAACTGATCCCTGTTGGGACTCCGCATTCCAGTTTGGCAGGTATTGATTGAATCTTGTTTACTGCAACTGTCTGGTATCGGTCAGTAAGGTATTAATTAAACCAGGTGAGGGCTGTGCCAGTAACACCGAACGTTTTTTGAAGACAGGAGAGAAGAATTGAGTGGTCTATAGTATTGAAGGCTGCTGATAAGTCGAGTAGAGTGAGAAGGGAGATTTTCCATGAGTCAGAAGCCAGTAGAAGCGTGTTTAAAGTGTGTACTAGGGTGGTTTCAGTGCTGTGGTTTACGCGATAGGCAGACTCAGTGAAGAAAAGAGAATCAGGTATGGGATCAAGATCACATGATTTTATAGTCATTTCTTTCAGAATTGTCATGATTTCTTTCTCACTTGTCGGATGAAAGAAAAGGAGAGGAGTGCCAGAGAATTGGGGATCAGGAAGTGCAGGCTGGAAAGGAGTCTGATCCTGTTTGGAGCGAATGTTATAGACTTTTTCAGAAAAGAATGCAGAAAATATAGAAGGAAGTTCAGAGTGGTTGTGGATGGAAGGCAGAGGGCTTGCCTTCACAGATCCAAGAAGAGTAGATGTGAGGGAAAAGAGAGATTTCATTGACGTGGCATCAAGAACTTGAGAAGAGTAATACTTTGTTTTTTCTGAAAGAATTAAAGATTTGACTTTGTTTATTTGTTTTCGAAGAGCTGCTTGTTGATTTCTGTTTTTGTTTTTCGCAGGCAGGAGACGGTCAGTGGGAGGTGCATGCTCATCAAGCAGTTGGCTGAGAACAGTATTGTAGTGTTTTGAAAGGTCAGTGTTGTCAGAGGTTAGTGATAGGCGTTCAGCAGCTTGTGTAGAGAAAGTTTCAATGTCTATGGCCTTGAGATTGCAACGGGTGACACGTTTCTTCTTTCTGATAGGTTTTGTAATGTTGAGGGAGAAAAGAACAGCAGAATGATCAGAAAGTAGTTCATCAGTGATAGATACAGATGAGACCAAATCTTGTGAATCATCAGTAATAAGCCAGTCTAAGATATGTCCTGATCTGTGTGTTGCTTCAGTTACCAGCTGTGAAAGAGAGTGGTTGGACAAAGAAAGTGAAAGACGTTTGACATCAGGAGAAGACAGGTTGAAGTGGACGGTGATACAGACACAGACACAAGGGATACAGAAAACGGTAAGTTGGGCAGACAGAGGACAAACAGACAGACACAAGAGAAACTACACCATATCAACAAAATGACAGAACTAACAGCACAGTAAACAATGATGGAGAACTATGTGCTGAACAGGATAAAGACGTAATGGACATGACTTTACAACAGTGTAATAACAACAACTTGCAACTTGACTCGAACCAAATAGCTGACAAGGACATGGCCACACAACTGACTGAAAAAGGGATGGGGGAACCAGCTGCAACAGACTTTTCCGAAGCGGAACAACAGGAGGCTGGAGGTGAATGTTCCAGGTCAGTCAAAGGGAGCAGTGGCTTGGAGTCCAGAATTCCCCAGCCTGCCAAGTCACGTTCTGCGCGCAAGACAGGGAGGAAAGTGCAGGCAGGAAGAAGGGAATCACGACCAACCACACGGACACTTCGCTCTGACAGCAACCAGAAAAGAACGCTGAGCCAAAGCAGCATCACTGATGCTTTTAGGCGGCGCCAAGAACAGGTAGCAGCTGACAGTACAATAGTCCGTGAGAATCAGGGAAATGACTCTAGGAGCCCTTCACCTGGGAGGAAGAATGAATAGGGGTTTGGCCGGGCATCATACCCTAGTAAGGCACAGCATGACAGAAATAGGTTGTTAAACCATGACAAACTAATACATGCCTCAGATATACAGGAAAGTAAATGTGGTGTTATGACATTTTTGTGTTACAATGTGTGTGGATTGATTCCTAAGTTAGAAGACCCAGATTTTATTAATTTTGTCACACAGTATGATTTTGTTTCCTTAACAGAAACATTTCTTTCTGAAATCTAGAGACAGCATCATTTGCACAGTTTAACAGTTACATTTCAAAAGCAAGAAACCCTTACTAAACACAGCAACACCTGGAGGTGAAAGTGTTCTCGTGAAGAAGTGTTACTCGGAGTATGTTAAAAGAATTCACACAGAAACTGAAAATGTTGTTATACTGAAAATTAGTAAAGAGCTGTTGAACACAAAGAAAGATGTTATTTATATATACTACGTCATTCCACCACATGACTCGCCCATTTTGGAGCAAAACTCACAATGGCTATGGATTAGAATTATTAGAAAAATGTGTTAAAGACCTTTACAAAACACATGATGATTTCTTTTCGATGCTTTCTGGTGATTTTAATGCACGAACTGCTTCAAAAAACTGTGACGACTTGAGTTCTGATGATATTTCGACCTTTTGATGTACATAGCACAAATGATTATTTTCTTTCTAGAACTTCGGAAGACAAAGATGTTAATTTGTTTGGTAAGCAACTTTTGGAGTTTTGTAATGTGACTGAATGTGTAATGTTGAACGGTATGTCTGGTTATGGACAGGATGGCAGCAGCACCTGTATTGGTAGCTCAGGTGCAAGTGTCCTGGATTATTTTATTGTATCATGTGATTTGTTAACCTGTTTAAAGATAGAAAACCTGAAAGTTCTGGATGCAATAGAATCAGACCACTTACCTGTCGAATTACGTGTAAAACTCTACTTACAACACAATAGTAAGGACAATATTGATAATACTAACAAGGAAGGGAGAAAATCATGTTTGAGGGAAAAAATAATTTGGGAGAAAGAAAAAGAGGGAGATTTCAAAAAGACAATTAACGAAAATAGTATCAGAATTAAACTGGAAGAGGCTATTTCATTCACTAACAGTAATGTGGATAAGCCCCAGTTATTTGTTGACTGCCCCTAACGGCAAGTAAGTGCATGGTTAAACAATGCAGTATGGGGAAAAGCACAGCATCCCCTTTGGGTTTGATGCTGAATGTCACAGAGCAAAAAAAACGACAAAGAATCAGTTAAGAAAATTTAGAAGAACGAGGAAGGAGTTTGATAGAAAAACATATCTAGAAGGGAAAAAGCATATAGATTTTTTTTAAAACAAAAGAAGAGATGGTTCAGAAAAGATCTTGCTGAGTTGTTGGCAAAAAAAAAGCAACGATTCTGCATTATTTTGGAAAGAACTAAAAAGGATGGAGGGAGTGAAAGGACTGGCATCAGTGAAAAAAATAAAACTGGAAGAATGGTATGAACATTTCAAGATGTGAATAATACTGGGAAAATACAGCTCAAATAACACTGATTCCAGATTGGGCATTTGGAAAAAGACAAAGATCATATCTTAAAAAATGCCCATACTAAAGAAAAATTAAACGTGCAATAAACAATCTAAAATGTGCAATCCCCAGAATAGATGGTGTTACAGAAAGGGGATGCTAAAACAGTAATGGAGGTTGTTGATAGAGTTTTTGGAAAAATTCTTTAATCAAATATTTAGTCAAGGCATTTATCCTAAAGAATGAGCAAAAGAATAGTAGTTCCTATCTTCAAAAAGGGTGATGCAGACAACCCAGACAATTATAGAGGGGTTTCGTTAATTATTATATAGTAAATGTTATACATCATCTCTTACCCCACGACTGTACTTGTGGTTGGAAGACACGCACAGTATTGTTGAAAACCAGGCAGGTTTCAGGTGAAATTATCCACAGTCGATCATAATCTTTACATTGTATTCTGTTATCCAAAATGTCTAAATAGTGGAAAAGAAAGCTGTGCATGGCATTTATTGATATCAAGAAAGCCATTTGACTCTGTACATCACCAAAAAACTACTTGAAGCTGTTCTTGATGCTGGAGTGGGGGGAAAGTTTTTTTTGCTCCCTCAAAGCTATGCATAGCTCACCCTATCCTGTGTAAGATCTAATAACGACTATACAGTTTTTTTTCATGTCCTACGGAGTTCGCCACGGCTGTGTTTTAGTCGACCCTTTTTTACTGTTTATAAATAACTTAGCTCATAAATATTAATGAATTTGGTGTCAGGTATTCAGCTTATTCCAACTGTGACTGAATTGTTTATTCTCTTATTCGCTGACAATGTGGTATTGTTGTCAACCACTCCCAGAGGATTGCAGACTCAACTGAATTATCTAAAAACTTGTTGTGATAATTTAAAACTTAGAGTTAATAAAGAAAAGACTAAGGTTATGGTTTTTAGAAAAGGGGGAAAACCTATCAAAAAAATGAAAAATGGGTTTTTTGTGGTGATCTTGTGGAAGTGGTAAACAGTTACAAATTACCTTGAAATTTTCATTTACAACAAAACTAAGTTGCAAACTTGGAACTGCTGATTTTGTTATACAAAAGGTAAAAGAGCATTGTATATTTTAAGTAAGCTTATTCAAAATGCAAAGAAATGACACAAAAAACTTTCGTCAAGATATTTGATGCCAAAAGTGCAGTTTGATATTGTTATACTCCTCTGAAGTCTAGGGAGTTTTAAAAGACTCGATAACCTTGAAAAGTACACCTTTTAGCTTGCAAACGATATCTGGGCGTACCTTTGAAAACCCAAACAAATTAGTGTACGGTGAGCTAGGAATATCCTCTTTTCATCAACACAACTGTCAGATCTGTGAAGTATTGGTGCATTTACTGCAGATGGAAGCAGACAGACTTCCAAAACAATGCTATCCGATGCTTTTGTCTTTGGATAATCGGGGGAAAAAAAGTTGGGTGACAGATTAAGGGCCTGTTATTTTAACAGGTTTCAGTTTGTATGGATGAAACCAAGGGACCAGTAATGAACGCAGTTTTTTAAGTGAGTTCAAACAGAGATTAGTAATATATTCTGCAGGAATGGTCATCTACTCTACGTGATGGGAGTAATATGAAATGTATAGAAAAGTTTAAAGATGTCTTTGGCAAAGAACGATATCTTTCATGCATTGATTAGTATGTTTAGAGTCGCGTTTTCACATGTAAGACTTGGTGTATTACCTATAACTGCAATATTTCCCTAGGTACAGTGAAAACCCGATGGATAAGCAATGTGCATGTGGTTTTCCAAGAAGAAAATGAACGACATTTCTTACTTTCTTGTCCATTATATAATGACATGAGAGAAAAGTTCCTTAAAGATTTTCTTTATTTACCTCTGTCAAGACGCTGGGTGGAAAGAGCGAAGATGTCTGTCGCCATGTCGGTAAATATGTGTATCATGCTATTAGAAGAAGACAGGCTATTCTTGAAAGTTTTGGGCATCTTCATCTCAACAAACCCCCACCCCCACCACTTTCCGAATATTAACTTGAGGTTTGTTCAGTGATTTTTTTGATCAGTTGATATATTTTTTTGTTTTAATTTTTCTAGGGAAAGGGCAGATGATAAAAAGCTGTATATCAGCAAAAGTGTAGAATATCTAAATGCTTTTTTTGTAGATAAAATGGGGTTTTCTTTGTATTCTGATGGGAAAAAGGTTATTATATTTCGGTTGTCATACTTAATGGACCACCCCATCCCCACCCTCCCTCAATGTGTATTATGCCTATGGCCAAAACACATTAAACATTTGAAATCTCTCTCTCTCTCTCTCTCTCCTCCTCTCTCTCTCTCTCTTCTCTCTCTCTCTCTCGCTCTCTCCTCTCTCACACTCGCTGGACGTCCTCTCGACAAGACCCATTCAAGGAGAGCTCCAGTGTGCGACCAAGCGGAACGTCCAGGGTTTCAGTGACCAGTGGTGTATTCTTCTGTGTTTAAGTGACCAGTGGTGTGTTCTTCTGTGTTAAAGTGTTCAATTCAAGTGGTGTTGTGGTGAAATGATGATGTGAAGTGGCTGTCTCCATCAAGCATGTGAGTGCCAACGACGGCTTACGTATAGATATATTAATTTGTACATGTGTACCTAAACTATGTGAGGGCAACATCAAACCTTCCCTCCTAATGAGGGCTGGTGGGGGGCTCTCCACTTGTCCTTTGGTGTAATTTTTTTTCCTTTCTTTTATCCCCCCCCCCCTCCCCTAATTAATCATGTGATCCGCTCTAACACACCTTCCACAATGTGACCAATCTGTCAGTGCAAGACATTCACTAACACATTCACTAAAGACAGTCGTCAAGTAAAATTCATTGCAGCTTACAACCATCTACCCACATGGAGAACTGTACTACACAACAGATATATCGACACACTCAAGTCAGACACTGCAACAACCATATGGCAAGACTTAATACAATCAAAAGAAATCATACCAAATCTATACACATATTCAACCACACTTCCACCACAACTCTTCAAAACATTTCTACAGCTCTTCCTTGACGAGGAAAAACTTTTCACAATCACAGTGTACCAACGACAGGGACAATATTAATACAAGAAAAAACTTGTCAGAGTGGCTAAATAAGGAATTCGAAATCCTTAAAGACATAGTGAACTATATGTGGGGATTGTTGTGCCAGTGATGTGAACCCCACAAATCCCCCCCTCTCCTTGCTTTGCCCCTGCCTGCACATCATTTTCCATAAAGCACCGCAGCAGAACCCCG
>CM054154.1:53841752-53954906 GCA_028751875.1 Rapana venosa | reverse complement strand
AAAATTTAATTTAACTCAAATTAGTTCCTGAAAATTTTCTGCTCCCGAACAGAATCGTGAACACTTTTTTCATCGTTCTCTGTTTTCTGAGAGAGAGAGAGAGAGAGAGAGAGAGAGAGAGAGAGAGAGAGAGAGAGAGAGAGAGAGAGAGAGAGAGAGAGAAAGAGAGAGAGAGAGAGAACACTGAATCCCTGAACACTGAAAAGTTTTACTGTACTTCGGCCTTAGGCTACTATACAAAACATATTTCGGGCAGGGGGTAGGTATAGATGACAGCAGCAAACGTTATATCCATTTTGCTTTCCCACTTCTGCAAGCATACAGAATCACACTTAATGTCTTCTAGTTATCATCATCCCTATCATCTTCTTCATCATTATCGCTATCAGCACCTTCATGTTTCTATAGCAGCATCTGCAGCAAGAATATCAGCATAACCATCATTACTTTCATCATCTATGTCAACATCACAAACATCCTCCTCTTCGTTATCTACACTATCATCGTCTTCTTTGGCCTGTATTAGTATCATCATCACTCTCATCATCTTCAATATCTACATTATTGTCGTGATCGTTATCTTCATCATCCACACCACCGCTCCCATTAACATTTTGATCATATACATCATTGCCACCATCGTCATCTTAAACATCTGTCATCATAATCACCATCAACACCATCATCCTCAAAATCTGCACCATCGTTACCATCGTCACCTTCAATATCCTCATCATTGTCACCATCATTACCATCATCTTTTTCAGCATATACATCAACACCAGCTTCAGCATTTCGATCATCATCTCCACCATCTTTCTGAACATCTACATAATGATCATCAACATCACTGTTATCATCATCAATATCTGTATCATCGTCACACCACCTTGTAGCATCTCCATCATCCTTGCTATCATCAGGTTCAGTATCTATATCATCATCGCCATAATAATTTTGAATTCTACATCGCCATTGCCGTCACCATGTACAATATCCACATCATCGTCACAATAGTTTTCACCATACGCATCACCTCTATCGTCTTTTTTCACACGATACATCATCATCAATTAACACCATTTTCAAATTCTACATTTCCACCACCATCACCTTAAACATCCATGTCACTACAGCCACCATCATCTCACAATCCACATCACTTTCTTCATCAGCATCACCCTCTATATTATCATCACTCATCATCATCTTGAACATCCACATCACCACCACCAACATACTCAACATCTACATCACCACCACCATCATCCTCAACATCTACATCACCACCACCATTACCCTCATACCTACATCACCACCACTATCACCTCAATATTTACATCGCCATCGTCTTCAACATCCACATCACCATCATCCTCAACATCTACATCACCACTACCAACGTCCTCATCATCTACATCACCAGCACCATCGTATTCAATATCCACATCACCATCACTATCATTATTGCAACCACTATGCCCACCATCATCATCAAAGTTACTACTATCAGAATGACTATTTCGTCGTACAACAGTTGATATGAAGATGGATTTATGATAAAGCTTGATTTACTCATGCTGAAGAAAAAAAATCTTCTGGTATCATCATACATGATCACAAGACTATATACCAAAGAAGGATTATTTGATGCTCTATGCACAACCCAAAAGTTATTACACTGACATCATATTCTCCGTAATCATAAAGTTAACACCAACTCATTTCTAAACATTCAGCAAAGTTTAATCAAATAACAGGTTCAAATGATATATTTATTTCGTCTGTTGGCTGAATGGAAGACATACCGGGAAACAGTATGCATCTGATGAATGTTTGCTACCTGCACCAGAACATGTAGAGGAATTTCAGTTGAATCAAGGAACTTAGATCTAAGATCAGAATATATGGGACAGCCAATTAAAAGTGCATTTCGTCTTCAGTTATTGACTTACAAAAAGAACAGGTTTTATCTTGTAGAGAATCACTATATCGATGTATATTTGCATTTAGAGACAAAGCGTTAAATCTAATTTGATAAATGGCCCCCCTGAAGCAATAAGTATCAATATCGTGTATATATTTTTCTCTTTCAAAAATCATTTTGAAGGATCTATAATTTTCCTATCTATTGCAATCTCTAACTGTAGAAGTCCATTCTTGAATAGAAATGTCAATAAGTCGCTGTTTAAATTGACCCAAGAACGCTTTGATATCTCCAGCACCTTGTTGCAACCAAACAAACTGAAATCCTGTCTTGCATAGAATTTCCCTGATTTTAGATACCCAACAAATTTTCACAGTTCTATCTAGTTCAAGAAGCATCTCGTAGGCTTTATGAGGTAACCTTTCATTTTCCATCTGAAGGAGTCTGAACCAATACCGTAAGACTGAGACACAATAATTTACATATAGAGGATACCTTCCCAGATCACCATAAACCATCTTATTAGGAGTTCTGACTGGGACACCTAAAACTCTTATGCATGCCAACATATGGACTTTCTCTAAATGATTTAACTTACTCAACCCCCAGATTTCAGATGAATACATTAAAACAGATTGTATTTTAGCATGAAATATTTTAAAATAGGTGTAAGCAGTCATTTCTTTATATTTCTGGAAGGCTCTACTTGATTGAGCGGCTGCCTCCTTGCTCTTAATTACCAAATGTTCAGTGCCTTTCTTCATACTAGTCATGGTTGTGAAATTAAACCGTAAATAACAATAATTATTTACGACATCTAGCGTTTTGCCACCAAACACTCACTGTTCATGTCGCCCTAAATAACCCCCCTTTCTGAAAACCATAATTTTTGTTTTTGTCGGTATTCACGTTTAACTTCATTTCTTCACAGCATCTATGTAAAACATTTAGTTGGCTTTGTAATCCATGTGCACTTGTTGACAAGAGAGCCACATCATCAGCAAAAAGAAGTACAAATAATTCCATAAAATCTGGTAGAATGTAGATACCATGTTTACCTTCAGGATTCTTATGATCATATAGCTGATTTATAAATATAGAGAACAATGTGGGGCTTAACACGCAGCCTTGCCATACTCCGAAAGGACAGTCAAAAAATTATGTGAACTCGTTATTTGCACGCACACATGAGAACAGTGAACAATACATTGATTTTAAACACACCATAAACCTACATTTTATACCTTGTTTTCTTCATACATTCCAAAAGTTCTTCATGTCGAACAGAATCAAATGCTTTCCTGAAATCCACGAAAGCAACATATAGTTTCCTTCCTTTCTTTTGTGTACATTTCTGAATAACTGCATACAAGTTAAATATCTGGTCGATAGTGGAATAACTTTTACGAAAACCTGCCTGACTTTCAGAAATAATTTTATTTTCTAACCAGTTATATAATCGTGTGTTCAAAATTGTTGTATAACATTTTGAAATGATGCTTAACAATGATACACCCCTATCATTATCTGTGTTATCACGATTTCCTTTTTTATGAATTGGAATAATTATTGCCTTTGACCACTCTTTTGGGTATATACCAGATGAAAAAATAACATTAAACATCTTAACTAGAAATGATGTCACATCTGCAGTACCAACTTTTAACATTTCAGCCATTATGCCATCTATTCCATTTGCTTTTCTCAGTGTCAGTTTGCCTATTGCTTATTCTTACTTCTGTTACGGATATGTCCCTATTTAATGTATGTTCAGTGTCTTCCAATAGATCTGCTGTAATACTACTAATATCATTATTTCCTTTGCGACTCTGGAAAAGATCTTTAAAATGAGTAAGCCAATTCTCAGTGCTAATGTTATTGAATACTCTCTCAGAGATGCCACATCCCAAGCTTCTAACTTCACGCCAAAACTGTGAAAAATTAGTTATGTCTTTTGCTAAGGATTCAGCATTTTGCTTTCTGTAGTTCTGCTTCTTGATTTTTTAAAAATAATTTGTTGTACTGTTTCATCTTCTCAACATAAACAATTCTTTCTTCTTCTTTTCTAGTTGCTCTGAAATGATTAAGTTTTGCTCTGCTTTCTTTTTTTACCACTTGACGTTCACTGTCAAAACACAGAGATTTCGGTATATTGTGCATGCAAATCCTTTTAGTCATACAAGTACTGGCATCTTTCAAACACTTGACAAACATGTCTAGGGCAGTTTCTACATTATTATCTAGAGCATCTGTGGCCAACAAAAGTCTACTCTGAATCTCTTTACTTCTTAAAGCATCAAGAGATTTGTCTTCTTTACTAAAGCAGACCCTGATTCCAGTGCAAATGGTGACCCAAATATAGATGAGGAGAATGGTCATGTGGGTGGAGTAGACAGTCATACTGATCATGCAGGAGAAACACCAAAGCAGAAGACCACTGACAACAGACCTACAGACAGCGAAGACTGTATGAGTGAAACAGTTATAAATACTAATTTTTACAGGTCTGACAAAACAGATGGCGATGACTTGGACATACTACTACTACTACTACTACTACTACTACTACTACTACTACTACTACTACTACTACTACTTTTACTACTACTACTACTATTAATAATAATAATAATATATGGAATTTATATAGCGCTGAATCTTGTAAAAAAACAAACAAATCGAAGCGCTTGCACTCAATCATTTACAGACATGCAACTCTCCTTAAACATAGTGAACAACAGATTTCAAATCCATGCGCGCGCAAGTATGCACGCACGCACGCACGCACGCACGCGCACGCACGTACGTACGCACGCACGCACGCACGCACACACCCACCACACACCACACACAACACACACACACACACACACACACACACACACACACACACACACACACACACACACACACACGGAACAACACTTAGAAGGTGAAAGATGCTGTTAAAAATTAGGGACAGACATGTGGGGGGAAAGTATCAGGTAGGAAATAAGTGTGTTTTGAGGCTAGATTTGCAGGTACCAAGTGAAGACTTTTGGCGAAGTGAAAGAGGGAGGTCATTCCAGGTGGATGGACCAGAAACAGAGAAGGAGCAACGGCCAACAGTGGTTTGTTTGAATCTGGGTGTTCGAAAGCACAAAGTAGCTGCGGCTGAACGAAGGGAACGGAATGGAGTGTACAGATGAAGACAGTTACAGAGATAAGACGGTGCAGATTTGTGGAGACATTTGAAACAAGGGTATTTATTTTATACTCCATCTTTGTAGACAGGGAGCCAGGGAAAATTGCAGAAAGTGATTCCAATTTTTTTTTTTTCAAGAGCGTCGACTGCAGTGTTTTTAGCTTAAGAGATGGATAAAGATGCTGGTAGGCCCCCAAAAGAGAAACAGTATCTTTAAAGTAAAGAATGAATTTTACAACTTTGGGAATTGCATCATGGGCAGATACTTCGAATCGCGCTTAAAGCCCGTAATTGAAACAAACTGGCAGGTCTGGTAAATTTTTTTATAGAGAGTGTTGGCAAAACACTCCCAAATATTTTCACAATTGGACAAAGGGAAATGACGTATTTCCAATTCTATTAAGTTTTTCGTAGAGGAAAATTTTTTTTTGGGGCCCCCATGAGCATGGGGTTTGGTTTTTTCGGGATTAATTGAACTTGTTCTGATCCCATTTTGAATGTCTTGAAGGCAGAGAACATATTGTCAAGGAAGGCAATTTTCAACAAATTTACTGCACAATGAGTACAAAACCCAAAAATGATGATCATTTTGGTGGGTTTTATTATATGAATGGAGCAGGGGAGTAAAAAGGGGAAAGGCCCAGGGCTGATTCCCCCGCGGGGCTCCACATTCCATTTTTTCATTTTTATTGAATTTTTTTTTTACATAATTTCTGGAACCGTCGGGGGGTATGAATAAAACCCGGGAGCGTGCCATTAAAACTAAAAAATATTTTGGGGGGGAAAAGAAAATTAGTGATCTATGGTATCAAAAGGGGTTGACTTTTGCTTTTTTAAGAGGCTGATGAAAAGTTCGACCAAGAATAGTTTACTATTTTAGTGATAGGAACAAGTTGTGTAAGGCATGTGAAAAACAGAGCAGGTATGGGATCAAGGTCGCATGACTTTATTGTCATTTCCTTCAGAATTTGTCATGATTTCTTTTTCACATTGTGGATGGAAGGAAAAGAAGAGTGCCAGTGAACTGGGGATCAGGAGCGCAGGCTGGAATTGAGTCTGATCCAGTCTGGAGTGTATGTTTCGAACTTTGTCTGAAAAGAAGGCAGAAAATATGGATGGAAGTTCAGACAGGCTGTTGGTGTTAGGCAGAGGAGTTGTTTTTGCAGATCCAAGGAGATTTGAGGTGAGGGAAAAAAGAGATTTTATGGATGTAGCACAGAGAACTTGGGAAGAATAGTAGTCTGTCTTTGCTGAATGGATTAAGAGTTTGACTTTGTTTATTTGTTTTCGGAAAAGCTGTTTTTTACTTCCGCCACTACCGTTCTAGTTGCCGGCGTTTGCGCTTCGCTATCAAGATGTCTAGGGTATACCATGGCGCACATGGTCTGTCAGGGAGGAGATGGTCAGTAGGAGGTGCATGCTCATCAGGCAGTTGGCGGAGAATAGTGTTATAGTGATCAGAGAGGTCAGTGTGGTCAGAGGTTTGTGAAAAACGTTCGGAAGCTTGTGAAGAGAAGGTATGAATGTCTAAGGCCTTAAGATTGCGACGAGTAACATATTTCTTCTTTCTGACAGGTTTTGTGATGTTGAGATGGAAAAAAATGTCGGAATGATCAGAATGCAGTTCGTCGGTGACAGAAACAGATGTGACAAGATTAAATGAAGCATTAGTAATCAGCCATTCTAAAATATGATCAGATCTGTGCGTTACTTTGTTTACCAGTTGAGAGATAGAATGGTTGGACAGAGAAAGAGAAAGACGTTTGACATCTGGAGAAGACTGGTTGTCGAAATGGAAGTTGAAGTCACCAAGAATTGGAAGTTTAGTGGGAAGAGGCTGTAGTGGTCGAGGAGTGACTGGAATTCTGGTGAAAAAGAGAATGTTAGGGTGTTTTTTACGGCTGGAGGTGGGCGGTAAAGGCGCAGATAGTAAAAAGAGTGCCAGTAGGTTTGAGATTGATTCGCAAACTTCAAAAGATTCATGTAGAATTGAAGTTGTGACTAAAGAAAAGCTGTTCCAACATTCTTTGAGAATGATGCAATCCCCCCTCCTCGAGAGAGTCGGGGAAAGAAATAAATTTTAACCAGAGGAGTCCCGCTGCTTTATTTTGGCTCATGCCATGAGTTTAAGCCAATTTCGGTGAGGAAGGTTAAGTCAATGTTTTTTTCAGAGATGAAATCAAAAATGTAGTCGGCTTTTCCATTTGTACAGACAGACTGCACATTGAACAAACAAACTTAAAGGAGATCTGAAGGAGGTGGAGAGGTTGAAGATGAAAGTGGTGAGTTTGGACAAGCATCAGAGGAAGAGGACGAGTGCGATGGTGGAGATGCGGCTAGCGGAAGAACAGACAAGAGTTTGGATGGTGAATCAGGAGTAGAAGATGGTGAAAGAACTGTGCTAAACAGGGGATTCGGTGTTTGAAACATATCATGATATACATCATCATCATGGGTCCCAATGACATACATGACGAGGCGGACGATGACGTACATCAAGATGATCAAGATGTAGACACTGCAGTGATGACAGAAGGTACTGACAGTGACAAAGAAACAGATGATGACATGGATGACAACATGGAAAATAAATGCATGACTAAATCGAAAGAAAGAAAAGGTTTCTAATACTGGCCAACTTCAGACAGCACATGACACAAGCACTGATGAACAGCTGGCTGTAGAGAATTCCAACACTCAAAACAAGCAAGCAGCTAGTCAGAACACTCAGTCTTTGCCCACAGTTTAAGCTGTAAGACCCAGACGTGCTGCCTCCCAGACAGGCAGTACTAGGTCCAGGCAAAGCAGACGTTATGTTTCAGCTCGGTCTAATAGCCAGAGCAGCATTACTGATTCTTTTGTGAAGGTAGCTACTGATGAGGGAGTCATGGACAGGGGTCTGGATCCACGGTTTAGGCAAAAGCTAAGGGGGTAAATGCCTGTGGCATCTCTCATTCTTTCACGTCTGGACTATTGCAATTCTCTTTTGGCTGGTCTGCCAGCATCATCTATCCACTCCCATCAACGTTTAAAAACTCTGCAGCTCGACTAGTCCTCAGAAAGAAAAAAATATGAGCGCATTACCCCTCTTTTGCGATCACTTCACTGGCTGCCTGTGCCACAAAGAATAAACTATAAGATCAGTACTCTCTGTTACAAATGTCTCCACAAAACAGCACCCTCCTACCTCTATGAATGTCTCCACCTGTACACCTCTTCTCGTTCCCTTCGCTCTGCTGCAGATTCCTTGTGCTTACAAACACCTAGATTCAGCCAGTCCACTGTTGGCCGTCGCTCTTTCTCTGTTTCTGGTCCATCGATTTGGAATGGCCTCCCTATCTCTCTTCGCCAAAGATCTTTTTGTGACACTTTTAAATCTGGCCTCAAGACATATTTGTTTCAAACCTAAGAATTTCCTCTCCTGTTTCATTTCATAGCTATCCCTGCTTTTCAACAGCCAAAAAATTCCATCACCATGCCAAAGTGTATAACCTATGTGTGTGTGTGTGTGTGTGTGTGTGTGTGTGTGTGTGTGTGTGTGTGTGTGTGTGTGTGTGTGTGTGTGTGTGTGTGTGTGTGTGTGTGTGAATGTGTGTGTGTGTGTGTGTTTGTGCATTTGGGACTTGTTAGAACTATACCTGCTATTGGTTGCATGACTGTAAGAATGAGTTGAGTGCAAGCGCTTTGATTTGTCTGTGCAAGATACAGCGCTATATAAATTCCATTTATTATTATTATTATTATTATTATTATTATTATTATTATTATTATTATTATTATTATTATTATTATTATTATTATTATTATTATTATGCTGCAGATGCTAAAAAAATAGGAAATCGACCGGGCCACAAATTATGATAAGGAGCCAGGTAAGAATGATCACCTTAATGCAACAAAGAGCAAATCTCAAGAGCCAGTGAAGCATACGGAAGTTTCAGACCCTAATGTAAATACAAGTCATGTTTAATTTCTGAATTACAATGTGCATGGTCTTATACCAAAATTAGATAACACGTACTTTGTTAGTTTCCTTTTGAAATATGATGTTATTTGTCTAACAGAAACGTTCATTGGAACTGATTTTGACTTTCCTGCTTTTCATGACTGTTTGTTGTTTACTTCCAAAGCTAGAAAGCTTTCTCGTCAGGGAAGGTATTCAGGAGGAGTAATTGTCATGATCAGGAAATCATTGTCATCTTTTATTGAAAAAGTTGATGTTGAATATGAAAATACTATTGTTATAAAGATGTACACATATTTGTTAAATACAAGCAAGGATATGTTTGTAGTGTGTTCATATGTTCCTCCATATGATTCACCTTTCTGAAAAACAAAACAAGACAGTTTTGGCATATAAATTTTGGAACACTGTATACTGGACCTCCAGAGTGAGTATGACGATTTCTATCTTCTATTAATGGGAGATTTTAATGCACAAAACAGCAAATTACAACTATAGTATTTTGAATGATGACAATGACTTCGAAAACTTTCAGGAATTTGTGACCAAAAACCAAGAAAATCACAGATTGCAACAAATATATTGGGAAACCCAAATTTCTTAAATTTGTGAATTTTTACTAGTTATATTGAAGGGGTCTTCGAATCGGCTTGAATACGTACTTTATATATCCCCTCTGTTCAAGACAGTAACATTTCATACTCTTTTACCCAACACTTTTTAAGGACCTCTTTAAAGTAAAAATATGCAATCATCTTACCTTTTAGTAGGGAATAGAGACCAATAATTTTTCAAAACCTGCGAACATAAAAAAAATACCCTTTTTACAAACTCGTGGGGAACAAAGAAAATAGAAAAGGGAAGAAAGAATAATGAAAATTAAAGAAGAGAGAGAGAGAGAGAAAGGGGAAGAGAAGAGAGTGTTTGTGGGGTTGTGTGTCTGTGTTGGGGTGGGGTGGGGTGTGTGTTTGTTTGGGGATACCATGCTGCGCACTAAACTGTCTGATTTTGCCAGAAAATGCGCAAAAAATAGGGGGCGAGAACAAACAGAAAATTCACACGATCACACAAGGAAGAAAAGACCAAGCTAATTATAGAACAAAACAAAACAAAACCACACAAACATTCACACCTAAACTCCTCACACACAACACTCCCCACACACTACCCTTCTCCCCACCCACCCACCCAAAAAAAAACCTCCCCAACACACACAAAAAACCAAACCACAACCCCCCCCCCCCAACCACCCCTTTCTCGCGGCTGGACTGGTTGACCTCCACCCAAACAGATAGCGGGGTACCGGGGCACAGCGCTCACCCACGCCACCCCTTTTCTCGTCCACGCACATGCCCACCCGGTCACGATCTGACGGAGCACACCCCGCCCGTCACCGACACCTGGGGGGCGCTCCACAAACCCTGCTCTGCTGCTTTTTCCCCCAAACACTGCAAATAAACCCCAAACCCAAAAACCCAAAAACGGGGTTTTTTAAAAACAAAAAAAACAACAACCAAAAAACCCCACACAGAACAAACGTACACCACCCACCAAAAAATGCACCTTACAAGTACACAGCAACGCATGCTTAAGCACGCGAGCATCCCCCGCTACACCACAGATATAAACATCACTGTTCACGGTCCCTAACCCGCCGGTCGTAGGGCGCTAAAGGGGACAACGGGGACCGGCCCACTTACGCGTCGTGGCATGCCTGGTGACACTGAAGTCCTTCCCTGTCCAATCAGGGTTTCGTCGCCATTTCTCCCTTCTCCCTCTTTTCTTTCCCCCGGACTGTTCTTTGCAGAGGTCTTTTAATCCTTCTGGGGGTGTTACTGCCCTACCATCGATTTCCTTTTTTCGCCGTGGTCATAGGTCTTTATATCCCCCACTTTTGAGTGATCATTCCGACTTTTATTTTTGGTGACATGGTCCTTGTATGAGATCCAAACCTTCAGGGCCCCATTTCACGCTTGAAATTCTCCTTTGTAGGCTGGGTTTTATTCCATCGGGACCCGGGACCCACCCGTGACATTGGGGGTCAACCCAACCCAAAATCACCCTGGAGGATGGGGACCGCCGGCCTTTTTCCCCAAACACATATATGGGTAAAAAAAACATACATACAAAAAAACACAACAAAAAAAAACACTAAAACAAAGGGAAAAACCTCTTCTAAAATATTCTTGTTCATGGAAACTATAAAAAATTTTTTTTTAATATACAAAGAGGCTAAATGCTTGGAAAAAGCTAAAAATTTCATTTGTTTTCTTTTCCTCTTTCCCAAACCTCAATTTTTTATGATTGCCCAAAGTTTGATGGGCCTTTTTAAAAAGGGGAGGGCTAATATTATTAAAAAAACTACTTCCAAGAAGTTTTAAAAAACTCACAATTCGAAAAATCATTTTTTAAGTTTTCTTCTCATGCAAGACCTTACGTAATTAGTTTAAATATAAATATAATAAATATATATATATTATAAAAAATATATAAAATTATAAATAATAATATATTAATATATTAAAATCACAACAACATATTAACCCACCCAAAAAAACCCAAAATTTTCCTAACAACCTTTTAAATTGAACACCCGGGAGTTCCCCCCTGATCATAGGGATTGACATCGCCCAAAACAGGTTTTATATTTCTAAGCACATGTGTTGTCCACCCAAATGGTGGGGGTTGACATTTGTTTTTTAGGGACACAACGCCAAAAACCCAAAGCTGTTGTGAGGTTTTTGATTGGGACATTTTCTTTTTTATACCACCTTTAAATTTTTTTATAAAAATAACACAAAAAATCTTTCAATGACAATTTTAATTTGCCTTTTTCTTTTTTAAAAAGAATCCAACCCAACTCTTTATTACCCAGAAAGGGAAAAGATCTGGGTTTACACAACACACCACACAAAAAAAGAAACAAACCAGCATATTCGTGTTCCCCAAATTTCGGGGGGGGGGGGGGGGGGGGGGGAGGGGGGGGGTTTTTATTAAGAATGCAAAAATCAATCTCATGACCCATACCAAACCACAAAAAATTTCCCACCCAAACCCCAAAAAACCCCCCAAAAACCTTCCAAACAAAAACCAACAAAAAAAACCAAAACACAAAAGGTTTTAAAAACAAACAAAAGAAAACAAAAAAAATAAAACAAAAAAAAACAAACAGACATTCAAACAAACAAAACACTCAAACATAAAACCAAAACAAACTAACAAAAGGGATTGACCAGGTAATACCAAAGATCAACCACACAAACAGAAGCAACAGGAGTTTCCACCCAGTACACACGTAAGACTGGCAGACAATAATTAGCAACTGACAAGAGCATAAGCCATGCATGTACCTCTGACATATGACTCAACCCTGGAACAAGTCTAATACCACCCTGACACACTCTTAACACCGCCAAGCAGGACCCCTATACAGGGGAGATAAGCTTCAGAGACAAGTGTCATTCGTCAGAGTTGCCGAAACTGACAGCGCCTAAGTGCAAATAAATACTGGAAGGGAGGAGGAGACCTGTAAGAAAGTTGTGTGCATGCCTGTGTTGAATACCTGTCTTGGAGCTTACCCCTCCCCCCTCTCCCTTGCCCTTCCCCAACTCTTTCTAAAGACCTCAGTCTCTCTCTCATCTTTGTCTGTCGTCTGTCTGTCTGTCTGTCTGTCTCTCTCTCTCTCTCTCCATCTCTCTCTCCACACACACACACACACACACACAACACACACACACACACACACACACACACACACACACACACACACACACACTTTTGATATATTGATAGGATGCTTTAAATTCATTTTGTAACCTAGGATTAAAAAAAAATTATGTCAGCCCCCCCCCCCCCCCCCCCCCCCTCCGATTGACTCGATTTGTTGATGCCAGATTAAGAATCAATGGATTTCTTTGTTGTTGTTTTTCTTACTTTTTAATTATATGTTCCCCTTTTATAACATACCTCAATCAACACTATGTAATTATGTTTACTTGTATCTTGCTAATTTACATTCTTTTCCATAGTTGTGTATTATGTATTGTTATGATATTTGAGTAGTCATTGTAGACTTCTATTTATTGACCAGGGTATCTGTCTCTAGGTCCCTGTCTTTCTATTTGCATATCTACCTGTCTGTCTTCTTTGTTTTCAATAACTGAATGACTTTTGTCGCACCTTTTGCCATCGGATTTTCTAGTGCCTTGTTTTGCAAGTTTATTTTCTTTCTCTGATGATACTCTCTCTCTCTCTCTCTCTCTCCCCCTCTCTCTCTCTCTCTCTCTCTCTCTCTCTCTCTCTCCTCTGTCTGCCTCTCTCCCTCCCTCCTCTCTCATATGGCATATATACATTTTAAAAAATCTTTCTTTAAATCTGTTTTTTAACATTTTTTTTACTTTTATGTTTTACTGAAACTATTAGCTCTGATGATTAAGGATAGTCCCTTTCAGGGCAATACCCGATGAAAAAATGTATATCAATGCTTATCTGTAACCCTTGGGAATAAAGATTATCAAACAATCAGTCAAACAATCTCTCTCTGTGATTGTTTTTATGTATTTGTGTTTGTTTACCAGGACATACTTGTAAGACTATGCTTGGCCTAAAATGTTTATCCTTGCATGTTGATCATAATTTTTCAAGTTGAGATATTAAAGTGTTTTTCATTCTTGATTTAAAGATCATTCATTCTTTCATTCATTCATATTTTATGCCTCTGTCTAGCAAAGCGAATCCAGTCATTCGAAACAAAATGCCATAGAAAACTACTGGGCATATCCTGGAGAGAACGAAAGACCAATGAATTTGTCAAGAGTCAAATAACACGGCTGGCAGGTCCACAGGAACCCCTTCTCACCATCGTCAAGAAGAAAAAGCTGACATGGTTCGGCCACGTCACCCGCCACAACACTCTGCCCAAAACAGTACTGCAGGGAACACTGGAAGGTGGCAGAAGGAGGGGAAGACAGAACAAGTCATGGATGGACAACATCAGAGAATGGACCAGGATGAATGACTCGGCACTACTGCGCAGAGCCGAGGACCGAGATGGATGGAGGAGGCTTACCACGGCATCGTCTTTCATGTCTCCCCCACGACCGCCAAGGTCACGGGTCTGATGATGATGATCTGTCTCTCTGTCTGTCTGATTCTCTCTCTCTTTCTTATTTAAAACTCAGCGCTCGACTTGTATAAAAAGAAAACAACAACTTCAATTCTATTAGATTATGGACAGCATCTCTTAAGGTTCACCATGTTAGGTACAAAATACAACAGAGCAATGCACAGATGAAAATGGAAAAAAGATTTTTTTTTTTAAAGGAGGAAAATGTCTGCATTATCAATACATGTAGTCTTTCAATGGATTCCAAAAATGCCCAAAATCTGCACTGGACTATAATGGCCCAGTCCATACCCTCATACTTATTTTCTGGAAGATGTGTAAATGTGTGTGTGTGCGTGTACAAGTGTGTGTGTGTGTGTGTGTGTGTGTGTGTGTGTGTGTGTTTGTGTGTGTGTGTGTGTTTGAAATTAACTCAGAATTAGGTATCAAAGTGCATGTATTACAAACGCAGGTAGGTACTTTCAAACCACTCAACAGTGAGTAAAACTGCATTGGCACGTGTCCACCCTAGCTAGGTATAATCAACTGATTCCCTACTCTAACTTAGAGCATACATTCCACTTCAGTTTCTTAAAAAATGACTTTAAAAAAGCAGTGGAAGTGGAAAGAGTGAAGATAATGAGACAGAGAGCAACAAGTGACTTTAGTATATCTTGTTTAAAACTCCAACATCTGAGATTTAAAAGGAAAAAATGGGAAAAAATGTGTTTCAAGCAATGGTGTTTGTGCCCTCCAGCAAGAGTTGTACTGAGAATGATGACGCCTATATCTTGTTCTCCCGGAATGAGGCAGCATTCAAGCGTCTCCTACAAGCTGGCTGGTCTCTGAAATGAAATGGATGGCAGAAACTTGCTGTGAAAGAAGCACAGCAGGGACAGAAAAGAAGGAAGAGGGGCTGGCTGTGAAAGACATCAGCCAAGACGTACACCACAGTAGTGGCTAGAACTGAAAAGAGGAGAGAGAGAGAGAATCACCACCAATATGTCTTGGGGGATAGGGAGGGGGGGGGGAGAGACAGGCAGCAAATATTTTTCTTCTTTGTCGGACGCTCAGACAGTAACTCCTGAGGCCTGACAAATGTCGCTGAAGGCCCTCCAGGGGTCGGAAGAGTTTGTCCCTCATCGGCAGGTCAGTAGGCCAGATATCGGCCCTCATGTTTTGGTGTGTTGGATGGACAGGTCTGGAGGAAGTGTTCCACTGTCGTGGGAGAAGTGCCACAGGGGCACGTCTCAGAATCACCGATGTGGAACTTGGTAAACATGTGATGTCTGAGTCAGAAGTGTCCAGTCCTCAGCCTCACAATGGTTACTTGGTCTTCTCTGGGGAGGAGGTAGTAGAAGTCATCCTTACTGTTGACATTATGGTGCTGCTGAAGCCATCTTCTCTTTTCCTTCACTATTGTCTTTGCCTCTTCATACACCTCTTGCTTCTCTTGAAGCATCTGACCTCCTATCTTTGCTAGAATGTCAGCTTCCTCGTTGCCATGGATGCTGCAGTGTGGAGGAACCCACTGGATGACTGTATGCTCAGTGGACTGCTGCAGGGCAACAAGAGCGGAGGCAAGGGTGTTAAGTTCCTTGTTCTGTGAGTTTTCAATGGACTGAAGTACAGACAGAACGTCTGAAAAGATGACAGCTCTGGGGTGAATTGCCTCTCTGTTGGTGCAGAGTGTACTGGTTGCTGTCAACAGTGCATCTGCTTCAGCCCTGAAGTTTGTTGAGAACTTTCCAATTGGTACTGATTGCAGATTTCTGTGCCATCTTTTAAATTAATGAGGACTCAACCCTCCCCCCCACAATTCTGATAGCGTCTTCTGCTAATCCATCTGTGAATGCATGTGTCCAGAGTTCTCTTGGACAGGTCTCTTCCATGTACTATAGCATAAATACTTTTCTCACATGCACTGACTGTGTTCCTTTTGTTAAGATGCCAGGAACTATGTCTCTGATTTCTGGGCACTGCTCTCTCTTCCACACTGGTTCTGTGGAGTGGGCTGATATTTCTTTGTTCCCTTGTTGCATCAGTTCAGGATCCAGCCTCTCAAGTCTTCACACACTGTGCACAAAGTTGCTTAAGCAACCTGGTCCTTGGTGGATCTGTGCTGTCAGAATCAGCCTGGTTGTCAGAGATTATCTCTTCCTTCTCCAGGTACCAGGTCAGTCTGTTGTTGATGAACCTCTCCATAAGCTTCCCCACACAGCTGGTCAGACTTATTGGTCTGTAGCTGTCTGCTTTGGTTTTGTATTTCCCTTCTTGTAAACTGGGATAATTGTATAGCATCTTTCCATGACTGAGGTACTGATGCTCTAGACCAGCTGATGTTATAGATGTTAAGTATCATCTTCTTTGCTGATGGTCCCAGGTTTTGCAGCATGTCATTGTTAATGCCGTCTTTTTTTACCAAGAGGACATCCCAATGGTGGAACAGGTGGAAGAAGAGAACCTGTCTCCTAATTGCTGTGAAAGCAGAGGAGGAGGATGGCCTGGAGGGTAGACATAGGGTCAAGGGTCATTCACCGTTATGGTTTGAGTGCCACTTCACTCCCATGTTTTTGTTTAATATACGTTGAGTGACTGTGCCAAATGTGTTAATTTTTTGTCAAGTGACTGTGCCATGTATCACTGGAGCCAATGGGAGGGGTTTCACCCCCCTACAACCGTGAAACTGTTCCTGTTTTGGTTTTTCGTTTTTGCCAGAGTCTACATAGTGAACTGTACAAGGCCGGCATTTTCTCTGCCTTGCACCAACATTGAGCACTTTTCAAACACCAACGGCCTCAAGCATCTCCCCAGTGACCCTGACCCTGACCCCAGTCATGATCTCACTCTGCCTGCTTGTGCCAGCGACATCAACAGTACAAGTGAGCGGCTACAGTACTCCCGCAGAAGCTCCTCGCTGCCTTCTCGTCTGACCCCTGACGTCATCGCCTGGCTTGCTCACTGCAAATCGGAGCCAATCTACCCCGGAAGCGGTCTCGTCGTCGTCGATGTAAACAATCCAAAGACCGCAGACAACTGAAAGTTTTGACTCTCAACTGTCAGTCCTGCCGAAATATCCCATCGGACTTAAACGAACTTTTTATCCACGAACATGTCCACATTGCCCTTTGTCAGAAACTTGGCTACGTGACACAGGTGATGAAGCTTTTATTGCCTCTCTCACTTCAAGTAATTTTGAACTGTTTTCCTTCCCTCGTCAACATACGACCAACAGATCCCGTGGCAGCTTGGCTATCGTGATGAAAAAGACTCTCTCACGTCATGCTACCTGCAAGAGACTGGACTATATTTCTTTCCAAGGTTTTGAGATTAGTTTAACCCTGGACCAAACATCAACAAACTTAGTTCTCATTTACCAGGGTACTCCCACCAAGAAGAACAAAATTCCTAGTAATTTGTTTTTTCAAGAACTCCCAGACTTGCTCTCTTATTACACCAATGACAGCAGAAGTTTTTCTATTCAAGGGGACTTCAATTATCATTATGATAGTCTTTGTGACAAAGATTGTGTCAGAAGGTGAAGTCTATTCTATCTGATTTTAATTTGTGTCAACTGGTTGACAGATCTACTCATAGAGATAGACACATTTTGGACTGGATTGTAGTAAGAAATGATGATAATGTTGTAAAGCTTTGTGATGTTAAAGAGTTCCCGGGCCTATCAGATCATTATGGTGTTTTCTCCCAGCTTGACTTGCGGCGACCTCCGCTGGTCACCCGTTGGGTATCCTCCAGGGGCATCGGGAGGATGTGCCGGGAGGATTTCCGCGCTGATCTTGGGTCTCTGGTGGAGGGTGCTGGAGGCGTAGATGTTACATCCTTGGTTGAGACCTATGATCGGGGGCTTAAGAGAATTGTTGACAAACACGTTCCCGTTGCTTCTCGGAGGGTACGCGACAGGCCTTCAGCGCCTTGGATGGACGATGGGGTGAGAGAGGGTAGAAGGGTGAAGCGGCGGGCAGAGAGAAAGTGGAGAAAGACAAACTCTCAGTGCACAGAGGAATTTTAGTCAAGGAAAATGCGGTATACAGGAATCTGAAAGAGTCAAAGATAAAAGAATTTTATTTTGAGGAAATGAAATCATGTCGTTCATCAAAACAAATTTTCTCTATAGCTAACAGCCTCCTGGGTAAGAATAATACCACCCCCCTTCCCACAAATGTGCCCCTACACGATCTACCACAAAGTTTTTGTAACTTTTTCATGGATAAAATCAGACAAATACGCGATGATCTTGATCAGCAACCATCTGTTCCACCTAGTTTCCATCAGTATGATGGTCCCATTTTGTCATCCTTTCAACCAGTTTCTGTGAAAGACATCCATGAAGTAATTCTGTCCATGCCAACAAAAAGCTGTTGTTTAGATCCTCTGCCCACTGTTTTGATAAAGCAAAACCTTGATATTTTGGCACCTATGGTAACAGACATCATCAATGCATCTCTGTCGGCGGGCTCTGTACCCTGTCAGTTCAAAAATGCTATTGTTATCCCACTCCTCAAGAAAAAAGGTCTAGACTGCAATACTATGAAAAATTACAGGCCGGTTTCCAATCTTCCTTTCATTTCAAAAGTTCTGGAGAGGGTCGTCCTCAAACAGCTTCAGAACCACCTAGCTTGTAACCACCTTTTGGAAGATCATCAGTCAGCGTATAGGGCTGGTCACAGCGCGGAGACTGCCGTACTGAGTGTCACCAGCAGCCTGCTTTTGCAGAACGACAACCGCAGAGTGTCGGTCATGGGCTTGTTGGACCTCAGTGCGGCATTCGACACGCTTGACCACTCTACTTTGCTCAAAAGACTAGATTACTCTTTTGGAATAAGAGGTGTTGCCTTGGCATGGTTTACCTCTTATGTCTCTGATAGGTCGCAGAGCGTGCTGATAGAGGGAGTTAAGTCACAACCTGCCCCCCTCCTATATGGCGTACCTCAAGGTTCTGTTTTGGGTCCCGTATTGTTCACACTATATTCTCAGACTCTGTCTAATGTGATGACCTTACATGATTGCCAGTTTCATAAATATGCAGATGATACAGAAATTTCGGCAAATGCAACACCTCAAAATTTTTCAGATGCCACACGCACACTGGCAGATTGCACGCACAGTGTCCTTCAGTGGATGGACAGCAACAAACTCAAAATAAATACAGACAAGACAGAAGTTATGGCAGTTGGTTCACCATCTAGTCTTATGCGGGTGTCGGAGAATTCTGTGGTCTTGGGTGGCTGTGACATAGCTTTTCAGAGTTCTGTGCGGTATCTGGGTGTTCGGCTAGATCCTACTCTCTCCATGAAAGACCACATTAGTAACGTCTGCAGAGCATGCTTTCTAGAGCTGCGCCGTATTGCACACATTAAGAAATTCTTGCCTCGAGATGCAGTGATCAAGCTTGTTTCAGCAACCGTCTTGTCGCGACTGGACTATTGCAACTCCTGTTTTATCGGTATAAGTGATGAACATTTTACACGCCTGCAGCGAATTCAGAACTCTGCTGCCAGGCTCATCCTTGGAAAGAGCAAAAGGGACCATGTGACTCCCATGCTTAGGGAGCTTCATTGGTTACCTGTAAGGGCACGCTGTCAGTACAAAGTTGCGGTCTTGGCATACCGTCACTCTGAAGGCTTGCTTGCTCCATCTCTGTCAGCTGCCTTGAAAACACGCACCACAACTAGAACCCTGCGGTCTTCGAATGATAACTTACTTGTTGTACCCCATTACAACCTCAAAACCGCAGGTCGTAGATCTTTTGGTGTTGCTGCGCCCACGATCTGGAACTCTCTGCCACAAGCCGTCAGACATGCTCCCACTTTATCCCAGTTTAAGTCTTCATTGAAGACACATCTCTTTAATGTATTTCTTAGCTAGTTAATATATTGTGCTTGTCTTGATGGTCGCCGTTTGTCACACTGTAGGCTACTTCATGTGCATGCCTGGCTGTTGGTTATGTTTTTTTTGTTAGTTATGTTATTGCTAGTGCCTTTTCTCTGAGTGTACTGTTAATTGCCCTGCTAGTGTGTGCCCGGACGCAAGTGTGTGCCTCTACAGTGCTATAGGTATCTCTTGTAAATTTATTTGCGCTTTAGAAATGCTCATTATCATTGTTGTTGTTCTTGTTGTTGTTGTTATTATGTGCTGTGTGTGCATGTGTATAAATGCGCATGGTATGAAAGCGCATTGAGTCATTGCTTTGAGAAATGTGCTATATATATGCTATTCATTATTATCATTATTATTAGACTGGACTCTGCAGCAGCTCAGTGAAAGCAACCAGTTTAGGACAATGACCACTTTGGCCTACAAACATGCCAAAGTCGGAAGTGCTGGGCCTGACTTGTCAGGTGCTTAATGGCAGTGCAATGCATTCTTGCTCATAGGCAACACATAAAGTGATAGGTCGCGCAGTCACATACAGTGATGATCAAGTGTGGAAAAACTTTCTGTCCCATGTGAAAATCAAACATATTTCATCCCCATCTTGACATCATCCTGCTCTCCCTATTCAAGCCCCCTCTTCCCACTTGGACCCCACTTATTTTTCACCACTAACATGACATCAGCTCTATACATCTGCTTCCCCATTCCTACCCTTCTTCCAGATCTATTTTCTCCACACATGCGTACTTTTGGGGGATTCTCAGACAGCAAAACCATGGGAGGAGATGAGAAAAAGAGAAAAAAGGGGGGGGGGGGTAAGAAAGGAGGATGATAAATAAAATAGAGGGAAAAAACTTGACAAAGAAAAAAAATTGAAGAAACGGAGGACCGGAAAGGGAGGAGGAGAAACAGAGGAAATACTAAGAAGAAAAAGGTGAAGAAATGTTAAGAAGAAAACAACAACAACAACATTGAACAAAAAGTAGGTAAAAACAGCAACAAGAACAAGAGGAATAAGAACAAGAACAAGAAAGGTAAAAATTAACAACAACCCACCACCCCCTACCTGCAAGAGGAAGAAAGAAGGAAGAATATGACAATGACAGCAAGGAAGAAAAAGTAGAAATGGAAAAAAAATCTACAGAAGAAATAATAGTAAAAACATGGAGGTGGGCAATAAATTCAGGCAGGACTTGAGACAGAAATGTTTCAGAGAGGAGACTGACTTCCAGAAAAAGTCCATGGCCACTCAGTCTCAGAATGGCTGAGGAAAAACCGCCACACATCAGTCACGTTCCTGCCCTGGCCTTCACTGTGTTTAACTTACCCCCACTTCTCTATCACTTGCCACCACCCTGTCTCCCATTCTCCCCTTCCACTTCTTCCCTCACTCACCAACCTCCGTTATCCTCTTTTATGCTCTCCAGGTCCCTTGGGTATCCCTCTCCTCAGACGGAAATTGATTGGACAATCATGTGTTTCTCCACTCCATAACTCCATAATAATAAGAAGAAATAGAATTTATATAGCACTGTATCTTGCAAAGACAAATCAAAGCCTTGCATGCAACTCTTTCTTACACAGTCATGCAACCAATAGCAGGTAATAGTTCTAACAAGTCCAAGTGTACATGCACACACACACACACACACACACACACACACACACACACACACACACACACACACACACACACACACACACACACACACACACAGGTTATACACTTTGGCATGATGATGGAATTTTTTGGCTGTTGAAAAGCAGGGATAGGTATGAAATGAAACAGGAGAGGAAATTCTTAGGTTTGAAACAAATATGTCTTGAGGCCGATTTAAAAGTGTCACAAAAAGGCCTTTGGCGAAGAGAGATAGGGAGGCCATTCCAGATCGATGGACCAGAAATAGAGAAAGAGCAATGGCCGACAGTGGACTGAATTTAGGTATTCTTAAGCACAAGGTATCTGCAGCAGAGCGAAGGTAACGAGAAGGAGTGTACAGGTAAAGACATTCACAGAGGTAGGAAGGTGCTGTTTTGTGGAGACATTTGTGACAAGGAGTACTGATCTTATAGTTTATTCTTTGTGGCACAGGCAGCCAATGGAGAGATCCCAAGAGAGGGGTGATGTGCTCAGATTTTTTCTTTCTGAGGACTGCAGAGTTTTGAATATGTTGAAGGGAGTAGATAGATGATGCTGGCAGACCAGCCAAAAGAGAATTACAGTAGTCCAGAAGAGAAAGAATGAGAGAGGCAATGAGTTTGGATGTTGCATCTGTGGACAGGTACTTTCGAATTGCATTAATACCTGTAATTGATAGTAACACAACTGGCAGGTTTGGGTAATGAATTTTTGCATGGAGAGTGTGTTGTCAATAATGACTCCTAGATACTTCACAGCAGTGAATAGAGGGATTGATGCATTGCCGAATTCTATTGAAGCTGTTGTAATGGAAGATCATTAAGAGAGTTTGTGTTTAGTCCCTACAAGCATGGCTTCAGTTGTATCAGTGTTTAGTTGTAACTTGTTCTCTATCATCCACTTTTGGATATCTTGAAAGCAGTAGGCCATATTTGTCAGGAGAGAAGGCAAATTTTCAGGATAATAATCAAATAATCAGCCTGTGAGCAGCATGGGCCAATCTGTTCATTGATTTTCCTCTTATGTCCCTCTGCTTAGCCTCCATGCTGTGTGTGTATGCGCGCACATGCATGCATTAGAGAGATGCATGCATACCCACAAACCCTTCTTCAATGTTCATTTACAAAGAATAAATAACATGCATCTAAAAAAAATGAAAAATTGCGGTCCAGGAAGTGACATTATAATCACATGACACTCACTAACATCTGTTAATGTTGACTGACATAATTATCTGCTTCCCCCTGTAAAGGCTGTGTAAACAAAGTGCAGAGGATCGCTGACATTCTCCGCTTGTTAAAACGATTCTCCACTCATCAGATTTCATTAACTGACCAGCCAGTTATTGCTCTTGTTGTCCACCTGATATTGTCAGTGTCACTGCTACTTTCTTTTGATCATTGTTCTGTTGCTGTTAACCTCCTCCTCCTCATGACGGTCTGTGTCAAGGCTAATCAAAATTCTTCTAGTGGCTGTGTTTATTGAATGATCATGTGTATTGATTTGATCAGCCAGAAAAAAGGGGGAAGTGGAATGATGAAAAGGAAAAAATAACTAATTAATTGATGTATGATGGACTGAATGAACTTTCTTCATGAAGACACTGTCCTATGAATGAACTTGGAGGAGGAGAATGGTTAGAAGGACAGCATTAATCCACCAGTGTGTATTGTGTAAGTGGCAACAGCAAACACTAATCATCTGTAAAACTAAAAGAGGTTGATGATAATTTGAAAGAGGAAAATGGTTATGATAAAGATATCTTTGCAGCAAAAGCAGTACTTGCCAAACAGTAATGATTTGTCAAGTCAAAATGGAAAAAAACATCTGAGAGAAATACAAAAGACTTAAAGCCTTTGTATCAGTGTTCTTTATCCTAGTGTTCCCCTTTTCTGTCTGGTTGTTGTGTGTTGCTCTGTCTGTCTCTGTTTGTCTGTCTTACTCTTGAAAAGCGCGCAAGTGCTAACCAACCCTACAGTAGCACATTAAGAAGCAGGCCTTTTTCTTATCCCTTTGATCTGTCTCACGTGTGTGGATGGAGTGGAATAGTATTAAGTAGGGAGGAGGTAAAGTGCTGCATGTCTGGGTGCATGCATACACACTTTCAACTCGTCAGTGTCTGAGGGTAAATGCATAAGTGTCCACAGATCAGGAATCACTTTCTCTGACCTGTAACTGTTAAACAACAATCAGAAAATTCAAGAAAAGAGAGAAAGAGATAGAAGCGCAAGGCAATAAAAAACGTGATGGAGGTTAGAGCAAGTGGTTTACTAGGCAGGATGGATATTGTCAGTGGTACATGGTCATCCGTATTTTTAGAGGGGAAACAATAAAAGAAGGCGAAAAGGAGGTATGGAGGGGGGGAGAGCAGACAAAACTAAAGAAGGTGGTGATGATTGAAATGAGAATGGTTAAAAAAAACTATCTCTGGTCTTTTGTCAATCAGAGTACATGTCCTGGGTCTGTCCTTCAGATGACGGCAATCTCTTTCTAAGCACTGGGAAGGGGGGGGGGGGGGGGGGGTGGAGGTGACAGACATCATCGAATAAAAGAGGACAGATGACTATCAGGAAATCTTGTTTGAAAATTTAACATCTCAAAAAAAAAAAGTTTGAATAGTGTTTCAAGCAATGGTGTTTGTGCCCTCCAGCAAGAGTTGTACTGAGAATGATGACGCCAATATCTTGTTCTCCCGGAATGAGGCAGCATTCAAGCGTCTCCTACAAGCTGGCTGGTCTCTGGAATGAAATGGATGGCAGAAACTTGCTGTGAAAGAAGCACAGCAGGGACAGAAAAGAAGGAAGAGGGGCTGGCTGTGAAAGACATCAGCCAAGACGTACACCCCAGTAGTGGCTGGAATTGAAAAGAGGAGAGAGAGAGAATCACCACCAATATGTCTTGGGGGGCAGAGACAGGCAGCCAATGAAGAGATAGGTTGCAGAGTCACATACAGTGATGATCAAGCCTGGAAAAACTTTCTGACCCAAGTGAAAATCAAACATTTTTCATCCCCATCTTTTACACCCTCCATTCCCCTTCACCCTTTTCTACACCCACCCCTACCCCCCACATCCCCTTCTCACTGCTGCCCAACTCATTTTCTACTACTAACATGACATCAAAGCTATAACTATATGCTCCACACATGTGTACTCCTTCAGAATTCACAGACAGCAAAAACATGGGAGGAAGAGGAAATAAAAAGGAAAGAAAAAGAATAGAACAGGGGAAGAAGAATTGCGAAGAACTGCAAAGAAGAAGAAGAACTACAACAAAAGCAACAAATGAATGAATAAAAAGAGGGCAAAAAAAGGACTGAAAGTGACAGGGGCAATAATAATGAAAAGAAAACTGAGAAAAAAAAGAAAAAGGAACAAAAGCAGATAAAAAAGAAGGAAAACTAAGATGAAGATGGCAAAGAAAACAAAGAAGAAATTAGAAAGAAAAACCCACAGAAGAAATAATAGTGAAAACATGGAGGTGGGCAATAAATTCAGGCAGGTCTTTAGACAGAAATGTTTCAGAGAGGAGACTGACTTCCAGAAAATGTCCATGGCCACTCAGTCTCAGAATGGCTGAGGAAAAACCGCCACACATCAGTCACGTTCCTGCCCTGGTCTTCACTGTGTTTAACTTACCCCCACTTTTCTATCACTTGCCACCACCCTGTCTCACCTTTTCCTTTATTTACTCTCATGCCCGTTTCCACTTCCCTGCCCCACCCTCCCTGCTCCTATGTCCGGTATCTGGGAGGAGGTTTCTGTCCCTGAGTGTTCTGCATTGGAAAGGAGTAGTGAAATTATGTTTCCACTGTAAGTTCATTTTCTCCCTCTACTTTTATCAAAGAATGAACTCAAGCATTTCTGTCAGGGAACAAAAACTGGAAACAGAATGTGAACTGTTTATTGAGAGTAAATGGATAAGCTTTTTTATACTATACTCTAAAAAAACCCAACCCAACCTCAAACCAAAAAAACCAAACAAACCCGCAAACAATCATTATCAACATTTAAAAAAATACTTAAATGAAAATTCAAAAATGACTATTATAATCAAACACTATAAATGAGAACTAGACACAATGACGATGACTGTCATACAAGGGAAACAATGGAGATGGAAAGAAAAGACAGCAAACAAACAAGCACAGACAAACAAGTATGAAAAAATACCCCCCCCCCAAAAAAAAAAAAAAACTGCAACAGAGAGAGCGAGAGAGAGAGAGAGAGAGAGAGAGAGAGAGAGAGAGAGAGAGAGAGGAGAGAGAGAGAAGAGAGAGAGAGAGAGAGAGAGAGAGAGAGAGAGAGACCCAAAACAGCAAAGGACAGAGAAAGTGAGGAGGGGGGGGGGGGGGGGGGGGCAGCGAGTGGCTTACAAAGTTATGGACAGTGTGAGGAGAGAGACAGAGATAGTCAGGGAAACGGACAAGAAACAAAACAAAGCAACAACAACAAAAAGACATGAGGAGTGAAATCACATTAAACATGAATTGTGTGCTGATGACTTCTGCAGATAAAGATTTCAAACACAAACATGAAATTTCAATCACAACATTTCAAAAAGATGTCTGTGATAGCCTTTCTTAAATGAATACAAACTAGTTTTCTGTTTTAGATAATCAGGGATATTGTTCCATAGTTTACTACCTGAATAAACCAAGGATGACATGAATAAGTCTATCCTGGGGCGGGGAATAAATAGAACATTTTTACCTCGAATAGTCCTGATAAAAAATTGTTCATACAGATAGGTTGGAGTAAGATTATTCATAATTTTGTACGTGGATACACCTTTATTGAAATGGAATTTCTGATATAATGATAAAATATTGAGTTTTGTGATCTTAATTTTGCAAAGATGATTTGAGGAGTATTAATTTCATGACTGTAAGTACTCTAAAGTCATTTAAAGCAGTTTTTATTTGCTAAGTCCCAACATGTAGAAGCATAATCAATATCTGGTTGTATGTATCCATAAAAGAACAACTTTCGAGTGTGCTCATCAAGGAAATGCTTTATTCTATTGAGTTGAAATATCTTTTGGGATAATTTATTTGATAATATTGAAATATGGCTAGACCAGGAAAGATTATTGTCTACAATAAGGCCAAATTATTTATGATTATTCACCTACTCTAATATCTGATCATGAATTTTTAGACTTTTGACAGACTTTATGTTTTGTCCTTTTTGTCTCGTTGTGACTATCATGAACTTGGATTTTTTTTTAGGATGAAGAGCCATGCGGTTCAGATCAGCCCATAAATAATTTTATCTATATCTTTCTGTAAAATATTACATATTACATTTGCTTTTTGATCATTAGTATGAATGGTCGTATCATCTGCAAACAGGTAACAAGAAGATAAAATATTCCATGGAAGATCATTAATATAGATGGAAAACAAACTTGGCCCAAGAACTGATCCCTGGGGGACACCATATGTTACTGGCATGAAGGAGGATATTGCCCAATCTTGAAGAACTGCCTGCCGTCTATTTTTAAGAAATGAGGATATAAGTCTATCTGAATCTGAACATAAGCCATACAAAACAAGTTGACTTATTAGAATATCATGGTAAATGGTGTCAAAAGCCTTAGAAAAATCAACAAATACCACCACAGACAAAAGATCATTGTTAATATTTTCAGGCCATTGTTCTATGAGGTTAGTAAACAGAGTGTGACAAGAATGGTTTTTCATAAATCCGCTTTGGTTAGTATGAAACAGATTGTGATTTGTAAAATGCAGCTGAAGGTTATTCTTAAAATGCTTTTTAAGAGGCTTAGACAATGAAGACAGGATTGATATTGATCTTTAGTTTGAGGGATTTGGGATCATCAGATTTGAAAAGGGGCAAAACTTTTGCATCTCTAAAGGCTTGAGGAAAATAACATTTTTCAATTGAAAGATTATAAATGTATGTAAAGAGACATGGGAAAGTACACATAGTAAAAAAACAACAACAACAACCAAAAACAAGAATGATGGTTGGCTAAAACAAGGGGGTGTTTGTTTTATTATCCTGTTTAAATACTCTACACTTTCTATTAAATAAACATGTAGCCAAATAATTGCTGCGTAAAATGCAATAATGCATCGTAATGCTTGTATTTTCTAGTTTATTTTGATATATAATATGTCTAGTTTTGTTACGCGGACAGCAAGATAACCACTGAAGCTGCATGACAAAACACAAACAATTATTTTAAGACGGCTTATTAATCTTTGTAAAAAATATAAAATCATTCCTGCGAATCAAGCTGGATTCAGGAAAGGTCGGCTTTTGAACATCTAGTAAAACTCACAACACAAGTCAAACAACAGTTTGCCATACATAAAAGCATTCTTGCAACTTTTTTTGACGTGAAGAAAGCATATGAGCAAGTATGCCACAGTCGACTTTTACATAAATTAAAATATGTTGGAATTTTGGGTTGTATGTTTAATTTCATCAAACATTTTCTGACAGATAGATCTATTCAGGCAAGAATAGGAGGTACATATTCAAATACAAGAACTTTGGATATGGGTTTACCCCAAGGTTCTGTAATTGCCCCTATTTTATTTAATATACTAATAGCTGATTTACCCAAAATGTTGTCAAAAGATTCAGTTTTAGTTCAGTATGCAGATGACATTTGCTTGTGGATGAAGGTGACATTAAAACGAAAGACTTCACTTCGAACTTTAAAGTATATAGAGAAACTTTATCAGTCTGAACTGAATAAAATAAGCTAATTTATGACAGAAAATGGGCTTAGCTTGTTGCTCGAAAAACAAATATAATGCTTCTTAATTCAGGTTATGAACCTAGGAAGCTGTAGATGACGCTGAAATATTATATACCCAGCATGTTAAATTTCTAGGCGTTATTCTGACTCCTAAATTGTCTTGGAATAATCATATCAGCTATATACTGAATAAAGCAAGAAAGGTTTTTAATTTTCTAAAAATTGTGTGTAAAAAAACTTGGGGGCAAGATAAAAAATCACTTATATCTTTAGCTACTTCTTTAGTGCGCTCAAGATTTACATATGGACAAGAGGTGTTTTTCAGCACGCCACAATACTTGTTAAATAAATTGCAAAGCATAGATAGTAAAGCACTCAAGTTATCTCTTGGAGTTCCTTTTCATGCATCTATCTTAGGCTCTTACAAGGAAACAGGTGTGCTACCTCTTGACAAACACAGTTATTCTGAGCTGCAAAGTATATTTTGAGATGTTATTCAAATGAAAATTATTCACAAAAAGAAGTTAGCTAAAGATCGGACATACATTTTGTTAAACGAGCTAGGTTAATTGAATCGCTAACATCTATAAAGACGTACACCTCGAATATCTTCAAAGATTCTAGAATTGATGAAAACGTTCTTGCTGTTACACCATCTTTTTCAGTTGTCCATGAATGGGAAATGAATAAGCCAATATTTGACATGTGTCATACAAATCTATCAAAAAGCGATTCACCTAACATACTTGCAAGCTTAGTGAATTCGCACATTGACACTCACTATTCAGACCACTTAAAAATACACACAGACGGATCAAAACTTGATAATGAACAGGTAGGTGCAGCCTTTGTTATACCTGCCAATAACATTGAGAAAATATATCATAACTAGTGACGTTTCTATCTTTACTGCAGAGCTCTTGGCAATATTGATGGCTCTCAACTATGTTGTTCCACTTCCTCACAAAGATTTGAATATTGTACTATGCGTTGATTCTAAATCTGTATTGTGTGCATTAAATTCCTTAAATCAAAATACTACACTAAAAATGATCATTGAAATCAAACATGCTGTTCATTTATTGTCGTTGAAAGGCATCAGTGTTACTTTTTGCTGGGTTCCTTCCCACTGTGGGATCATTCCTAATGAATGGGTCGATAGAGCTGCGCCACGAGGAGCATGCGATGTTGAAGGATCACTTTTAGTCAATATTCCCTCAGACTTGCGAGAGGGTTATGAACTTTTAAAGCATACTTCCTATAATAAGGCCATTAAAATTGCTAAATTCTAATTGTTATTACACTCAAAATTGCCTAAATACGACGGATGTACGAAACACTAAGCGTTTCTGTGCAAAGTAACCTATGTCTGCTTCCAGAAATATGTCAAGCTTGGCTTATAGATTTCGTTTAAATGCTCTTGGGACAAAATACTGCAAGAACATAATATGCATGTGTGGAAAACAAATTAGCGTCAGATATCTACTTACTGGTTGTCCTAGAATTAAAGAAATTGTTTCTATGACACTGAAAGATACCTTACTTTTAGAATCATCTGTAACGCTTAAAAGCATCCTAAACAATAATATACTTCTTTGCAAAATTTCTGAATGTCTGTGACACAGCCCAGTCGGTATTTTCCTGTGATTATCACCTTGTTTTAAAGTTTATCATTCATGAAATGTTCTGTAAACCCCTCTTAATGCCCTTTGTTATTTACCCTATACTTTGTGCTAATATCTATGTAGAATATGTTAACGTTCCCAAAGACCAAAATTCTTAGCTTGTTATAGTATCTATTGTTAGTTTTCGGAGTTATTCTTGTTCTATTTGTTATCCTTGACTAGTTGAAGATTTAGAAACATGTTCTTGATTATCCCCCTATAGTTTTTTTCAAATAGTAAGGCCCTAAGTTCTGTATAACTGTTTGTTGCTTAGGTCATTTTATTGGCACACACACACACTCACACAAACACGCATGCAAACACGCACGCAAGACCCCCACACATACTAGCATGCTCACACGCTAACTAGCGCGCACACACACACATGCATACACACACAAACACACACATATACATACACACATACACTCACGCACATATACACTCACATATGCAGGCACACACATACATAACACAATTTCTCTTATATATCTACACACACGCGCGCACGTGCGCACGCACACACACACACACACCCCTCACTCAGGGCCACAATTTCACTCATATACTCACACTTACTCACTCATTAACACACACACACTCACACATGCACACACATACATGCACGGACGTATACACACTCTCATACACAGACTTACACACACACACATGCATGCACACACACACACACACAACACACACACACACACACACACACACACACACACACACACACACACACACACACACACACACACTTAACCTCTATGATGATGAGGTCACAACATGGCAACAGTAACCAGCTGCTGAAATTTGCTGTGTGCTAAAACAAGTTTGATGTACACACATGACCAAGACTAGACGTCATTGGGTTGCTTGGAGACCCATGCAAAAGAAAAAAGTAAGGGGCCTACTGAACAAGATGGCAAAGGGGTCCCTACAGCCAAACAAAGCCGGACATCGAAAACGGTTCAGGTGCAGTCACAACTGGCAACCAGTGACCACCAACTTAATGTTCCAGACCCACCAAGCTGACAGCTCCTTGGCAGACCTAAAGCAGGTGATCATGTCACTGTGATAAGATCACCTGTTTAGAGAAAACTGTGGCTGACCAGGGGGTCTTCTAGCTTCCCACTGTGCCCACCACAAGAGAAGAAGGCCTGCAGAAACGCCCAGCATGGTGACCATGGGGACACAGACTGGGACACAGACTGACTCACCAGCTTCCCACCCCTCCTTTCCAGCAACCACATACGCGGAAGTCATAAAACGAGTACCATCATCACAGAGCACTGACAATCAACAGAAAAGGTCAGTGACTAAAGAAATGCAAAAGCAAAACATTCAGAAGCCAGACCAGTTATGTAAAAAGATGAGTGTGACCAAAATGAATTGGCATGATGTCAAATCAAGTTCTAAGTTGAAGGACGAAACTTCTGGTTTTCGGACTGTGCTTTTAGCCCATGACTGGATTCTAGGCTGAGTCAACGGCAGTCGGCTAGGTCTGTCCTATGGCTTTAATGTTAAAAGAATTAAAACATCTGACATTGACCACATCTCCCACTTAGTGGATTGGAAGATTGATGCCAAGGAACCACAGTGCATCCTTATCCACTGTGGTATCTGACACCAAAATTGTCATCAGCAAAATTGCACCCCTAAAAGATGTTGATCTTCAGATGAAGGCAGATGTATTTAATGCTGTTACTTGTTCTGAAATTTTTAATTTGAAAAATTTTTTTTCTTATTTCCCATCCCAACATAAAGACTCACTACAACCATTTCAAAAACTCCCTGCATCTGAACACCCATGGGTCCAGCATTCTTGCCAAAAACATCGGCAGGCATGTGCATGCTTTAGTCTGGGAAAAGCCCAAGAGGAAACCAAGACGTTGGGTTTACAACAAAAATGTTTACCAGTCACCTAGATCTACCTTTAAAGATTACCAGCTACAGCCACCCTACAGCCAGTGGCCATTTCCTTACCAAGAATACTAGTTCCCTTGGTGGAGACAGCACAACTACTTTGATGTGTTAACTGTGACTGGTAGTTTGTACATCAACTTGTAGTGCACTAGCTTGGCTGTGGTGTTGTTAAGCTTTTACTCATATCCATAGTAGATCTAGCTGCTTTACTTGGTTCAGTGTGCAGTGTTTATCTTACGCATAAAGAGGTAACATTTTGGGACATATAATTGTTAATTTTAATTTGTTTAATGTTTTGCTTTTTTGCAGTTTAGAGTTGATTGTTGTCTTTTTCTATCTTGTTTTGGTATTTTAAAAAAATGATTCCGTATTTTAAAATGCCTACCAGATCTAGATCTAAAAAGTCCAACATATTGAAACTAATGCAGTGGAACCTTAGATCTATTTCCACTAATTTACATTAGCTTAAATCCAACATCTTTCCAACAATAAATACCAAGTCCTTGTTTTTACAATCCCTAAATGTAACCAGGAGTAAGCTACCTAAGCTGCCTGGTTACTATTATCCCCCTGTCCTTCAACGGTGGATGCTGTACCAAAATCAGTGCAGCTATATTACATTGAAAAAGGAGGGGAAAGCACATGTCCCTCACAGTGCCAAACCCAGGCCCTTTAAATATACACTCATGGGCAGCACGTGTAAATTTGGGGAAAATTTAATAATAAATACTGTATCTGTGTTATCTACCTAGGGGACCAAATGATATGAACACTGAATGGATTACACAACCTTAAAGAAAATGAAAAGAGGTTTTATAGCAGGGATTTTAATCCCACATGCTCCGTTTTGGGATAAAGACTGTGAAAAAATATCTCTTAACCCCTTTGCAGAAAACATAGTTGATTCCTGCCTGTACTTAAACTAAATGATGGCAGTGTTACTAAAATTCCTGACTTTGCTAGTCACAGGGGCATCAGCCTTAGTTCTATCGCTTATATTCCTGCATTAGCTCCAAAATGTGAGTGGTCAACGCCCCAATGACACCCTTGGCAGCAATCACCTGCCCTGTCATTACAACGCTTAGGGACTAACAGCTTCCTGTGACACCAGGAAGACAAAATTCCAAAATATAATTTACACAAAAGCAGACTGGAAAAAGTTTGAAAGCACCCTTGAAACTTACACCACAGACAGCTTTGACATGACAACATAGACCATTTTTATTCCAGTTTTACTGAGGGACAATTATTCATGCTGCCACTTTGTCTATCCCAAAATAAATACCTAAAAAAAAAGAAGCATCTGGGAAATATTGGTGGGACACCAGCATGTGAGGAAGCAGTAAAAGACAAACGCTTAATGTATAAAATGTATTTAAAAGATAAACGTCAGAAAATAATGTCAAACGGGAAACAAGCAAAAAATTACGGGTAACCTAGTTGTAGCTCAGGCTAAGAGAGAATTTTGGACTTCTTTTTTTTACCACTGAAATTTCAAAATCATAAAGATCTTTAAAAAAAGTTTGGGATAAATATCATGAAATGAAAAAGGTGTTAGTTAACCAACTTGTCCAGTGCAATTGGAGAATAAAGAATTTCCTTCAAACATAGAAAAAGCAGAGGCGTTTGCAGACTTTTTTCTGAATCAATGCGTTTTGAAGGCTTGTCACTTAAAGGCAGGACCTACAGAACAGAAGAAGAAAGTAAAGCAGAACGTACTGACCCAGTCTCTGACAACGGTTCGTGCATTAATGCTCCAATTTCACTGGACGAAGTAAGCAATGTGTTACTATCTCTTTCTAACAAGAAAACGTCTGTAGGGTCGGATGCAGATTCTAATGACATGTTGAAACATTTACCAACCAATTTCATTTATCTACTCCACAAACTCTTTAATAAATGTTGGATTGAGGGAGATATGCCAGTAAAGTGGAAGGAGTCCATTGTCATTCCAGTTCATAAACAAGGGAAAGCCTAAAATCTGACAAAAAACCGCTACAGAAAAATTGCTTTGACCTCTCACACTAGCAAGCTAATGGAAAGAAATTTTTCTAAAAAGGCTGGGTGTATTTCTGCCATAAAAATAAAATAATCCCTGTCAATCAAGCAGGATTTCAAAAAATAGATCTGCCATAGATAATTTGGTTTTTTAAAATATTTAAAAACAAATAAAAATGCAGTTTGCAAGAAGAAAGAATGTTCTTGCAACATTTTTTTTTTTTTATTTTGAAAGGCATTGACCAAGTTGGCATTTCTAAGTTATTAGGTTTAAAATAAAGAATGTGGGTGTTTCTGGGCACTTTTTTTTATATCAAAAGTTTTTTTTTAAAAGAAGAAAAATTCAACTAAGAGTAGCGAAATCATACTAAAGTGTTAGTCGCTTCATATGGGACTACCCCAAGGTTCTGTGATAGCTCCTATCCTATTTTTAAAATCTTGCTGCATGATCTCCCAATGAAATTTTTCAAAGGATATCATCTTAGTACAATATGCGGAGATATGTGGATGAAGGTTACTATAAAACGTAATACACCAAAAAGAGCGTTTAATTTTCATAAAAAGGGTATATCATAGCCCCGCTTGATAACCATCGACAAACATATGCTTGAAAAGGATTTACTTTGTCCACAGAAAAACTCATGTTGTGCTTTTTAAAAATGGCAGTAATCCGGAGGAGCTACCAAGATTTAAGATTGGGACTGAAAAATTGGAATACAAAAATACAATAAAGTTCTTAGGTGTTATTCTAACTTCAAAGCTAACTTGGAATACACATATTGAGCACTTATTAACAAAGGCAAGAAAGTGCATAAACTTACTGAAGATAATTAGTAATCAGTTCTGGGGACAAGACATATTTAATCTAAAATGTTAAGCTTGTTGTTCGAAATTATCATAAAGACAAGAAATATTTTTCAGCACTCCAAAATCTTTACTTAAAAAGCTACAAAGTGTAGACTGCAAAGCTTACAGGCTTACACTTGGAGTTCCGTATCATGCATCAGCTCTGGGAACGTACAATGAAGTTGGTACATTGCCTTTGGATGATTACCATCAACTGGCATGTACAAAATATGTTCTTAGAAACAGAACGGGCTGAAAATTCTTTTCTGAGGAAGTAGAAGTAAAAACTGAACTACAATTTCCTAAAGAGCAAAAGATATATCTTCCTTAATGCCAATTAAAAACATATGTGTCCGATCTAGTGGAAAATTATAATGTCAATCAACACAGAAAGGACAAACCCGAGGCAATATTACCTTGTCCATCGTGGGGATGAAAAAAGAGCATACTTCGACATAGAGGTAATAATAAAAAAAAAAAGAGAATCTGAAAAATTATGGTTTCTGATGTTCATCCAAAATCCATCATACGTATTTTTATCATTTACAAATTTATACAGATGGATCACCGTGCAATAATCAAGAAAAAAGGTTTTAGCTTTTGTTTTTACCATCTTTAAAAATGAAAAATCATTCTATGTTGGTAAACATCATTCGATTTTTACGGCGGAATTGTAGCTGTCTTAATGGCTCTAAATTATGTTCTTGATTTGCCAATGTGTATACTTCAAATCCCTTTTTTGTGTTGATTTTTAAAATCGGTATTGTATGTTTTAAAATCCTTGTGGACAAGAAAAACTTCAAACATTGATTAGAGATTAATCATGTCATACACCTTTTAACCTTAAAGGGCACAAGTGTCACTTTCTGTTGGGTGCCTTCACACAGTGGATTCTTTCCAAATGAGTGGGCTAAAAGAGCTTCTAAAAAAAGGTGCAAAGCAAAGAACGGGAATCAGCAACATTGCCCGTGCCTTTATCATTACAGGGGGCTACCACTTATTTTGAACAAAATCATGGAGAAAGGTCACAGAAAATATTACCTTAAAGGGATTTGTAAATAGATCTGTCATCAAAACTGATTAAAAGCAAGAGTCCTGAGTCATTCTAAGCTTGCTCAATATATCCACAGCAAGAAGAGTGAATTTGTTTATTTTATAGAATAAAACTTAATGCATTCGTAACCAAATTCAGTAGAAACAGTAAATGTCTATGTGATGAGAATATTTCTAATACTTTATATAATATTTGAAAAGTAAGAATACAAAAAATTTTTACCCAGTTTTCTGAAAACTCCCTTAGAAGCATATTCAATAATTTGAATTTGGCATTTGTATTGCAAAAAGGGCTCTGGCATAGTCCTATAGGGACATTTGTTATAGTTTCATTAACGTTAATCACTTTTTATGTTTTTGTTTCGCTTTTTTTGTTTATCTTTTGCTTTGCGTGGTTTCTTTTTCATGATTAGGGCTACTTCCCTCCCCTCGCATTTTTCAGTAGGGCCTCCCCCACCCCCCTAATTTCATTTCACCCCCTTTTATATTTTTTTCTCGTCTAATATCATGAGAGTTTAACAGAGTAAAATGGAAACAACAACAACAAGAAGTAGTAGTTCTTCAGTTTAATTTTCCTTTCACTAAATAGTGATATCAGACAGGAAAGTATGTGGGGTGTGTGTGTGTGTTTTGTGTGTTGTGGTGTGGGGTGTGGGGTGTGTGTGTGTGTTGTGTGTGTGTCTGTAGGGGGGAGGGGTATGCACATAACTAATCAATCGCAATAAACAACTATTATGAAAAAGCATAAACAAGAATTCTGAAAAAAAGAAGAAAAAAATCAAAAAGAAAACAACAACAACAACAGCACCCCCCAAAAAAACAAACAAACAACAACAACAAAAACAACAACCCATCAAAAATACTAACTTTCCAATTCATATAACTTGAAGCTATCCTTATACTAGATGAGTCTTAAAATAGGAGTATGGCTTAATGACAATACAATTTCTTTCATTAATGGAATGTCTTTTAGAACTTGCTGTAAACTACGAACTGGGAAGGCAGGTAAAAAGTTTTTTCAGATCTCTGCATTGTAAAAGAATGTGATCATTGGTAAGATTATCACCACAGATACATGTTGCTTAAAAAAAGTTTAGTTCTAAAAGCATTGAGCTTAAACCTGTAGATAAGAGATACAACATTTCTATATTCATGTAAATTAGGACATTTGATCTTATCAAAAGATAATACATGGGTTACATCATCACTCCAGGAATAACCCTACTTTGTAGTTTCTTTTTAAAGTGTTTCCAACATATATTTTGTAACATGCTATAGCCCTCATGGATGGATAGAGGAACACTTATGCTGCAAGACCCATGGTATGTTCAGCTCCACATTTTGCTTTTCGGTCAACTTTTTCATTAAAGTAGATATCACAGTGCAAGGTTATCCAGCAAAAGGTAACACCAGTGCCTCCTTTCATCAGAAAATTAATTAGATGACTAATCTCAGTTATGAGATCTTGTCTCACTTTTGAACTGAAGTTTCTCAGGGCAAGTGAGACTGACCTGGAATCAACACAGAAAAGCGTTTGAAATATGTCTTTAGGAAAATCTAGAATATAATATAAAGCCATCAAAATGGCAGACAATTCAGCTGTAAAAATAGATCGATTTTTCCCAATAGAAAATGATCTCTCTATTTTCAAAGATGGTATGACAAACGCTGCACCCGCCTCATTGTTGATCAAAAGGGAACCATCTGTGTAGATTTTTAAATGATTTGGATATGTAGTTTGTATATATTCTTTTACTGATGCGCTTCTGATTCTATAAGAATATTTTCATTACCTTTTTTCGTTAAAGAGGAATAATTTACGTCAAAATTAGCTCTCTTAAGTTCCCATGGGGGACAAGGCGAGGAATGAATCTTTGATTTACTTATTTTTGTGGGAAATATATCTGCTTGATCAAATAATTGAGAAGTATAGGTTCTAGCTGTGGTGATAGAGCGAATAGAATGTGCTCTTTTTGGAAAGTTGACATCAGATCTTATACTAATTTCGTTGTCCACATTGGTTTCTTGTGTTGAACAACATAAGAGATATTTAGCCACAGCCAGTTGTGTGATATTTGTCTAATGGCAAAATTCCTATCTCCAGATTCTGACTTTCGCTCACGTCAGGAGCGGACGTGTTTTCGGGAGCTGTGAAATGAAAGCGATTTTCTGAACTTTGTTGTATTAGCCCAGTGTTGACAGCATCTGCTTTGAACAGTAAAGGGATAAGCGAAAGACAGCTTACCAAAATAGCAAGCCTGGGCACAGCAGATAGCTAGTGCATGCATTTTTTCTTAGCTGTTGCTTTTGGGGGAGAGAGATACCTGGTAACACTAATAGTCTGGTGTTTGGGACGTACTGTGCAAAAAGCAAAAGCAATGCAAGGATGTAACCGAACATGAAGGCTCCACGGATGGCAGAACGGTTTGCAGAGATTTACTAAGAATGCTATGAAAAAATAACTGGGGGCGCGGGGAAACTGAGAAAACTATCAATAATCTCATCAAAATATCGATTTGGGGGGGGCGGGGGGGGGGGGGGGGGGGGGGAGGGGGAACGGAGAGAGAGGGAAGTGCGACCAAAGTTGGGTTTGTTTACAGCAAGGTGACATTTAAAAAGCGAAAACTCTGTACAAGGACGTTCATGGATGCCCCATAAAGCAAACCCACTCCCCAGAAACGTAAACACCATCGTTTCTTCTTCTTCCGTCAGTGATGCATGCACATCGAAAAAAGAAAGATCGACAGGAAAAGAAGAAAAAAAGACAAGAAAATGGACAAATTTACGAAGAAAAGCAGAAGGGGGCGGGGGGGGACATTCAAGATCGACATTGGGGGGTGTTGTCTTCGAGCTGGGAATGAGAAACATTCTGGCAGCGAGGTGAAAAAAGGAAGGGAGAACGAGATCCGAAAGAATTAGACCAGTGTGGGAAAAAAGAGAAACACAAGAGGAGTTTTAATGACCCAAGAAAAGCTGGCGACAATTTAATGCTTGAGTGTACGATTCAAGGTCAGGGGAGAGAGGAGACGGTGGGTTACTGCATTGGAGCTGCACGGAAAAGTTCACGCTTTAAAAAAATCGGGATACCATACAAAGGGGGACAAGAAATCGCGCACCCCTGGGGGGAAAACCCGGGGGCCAAGACCCCCCCACTCTCAGAGGAGGGGCCGGAAACGAGTACTGGCGACCGCGGCAAACTGAAAGAAACAGGGGTTTTTAGTGGAGAGGGCTTGCGAAACTCAAATTCAAACGTTTTAGACGGGAAAGTCACATTCAGCACCGCCCGGTCCTCTAACGGCAAGGTTGTGGTGAAAATAAAGAGGGGGGGACACGAAAATGGACATTCAAATGGACATGGGGCACTGAGGTGCCAAGTAATGTGAGAGAAGACTGTGCTTTACTTTGGAGTCATCATTCTTTTTTTTTGCTCTTTCCTTTTTTTGAGATCCCGGGGTGGGGGTGGTGGGGGGTGTGGTGAAATTTGCTTTCGTTAGGGGAGGGGTGGGGGAGGGACTCCCCCCCCCCCTCCGGAAAAAAAAGTTTAAAAAGATCGTTCTGAGGGGTTTGTTTTCAGTAGTTGAGGGTGTTGGGCCCGCTTTGGGCGGGCCGGGCTCTTAGGGTTTGGGGTTTAGTAAAAACACTTTTTCTTTACAGGTCGATAATTTAGCTTAAATTTGGGCCCCTTTTATTTAACTGTTAGGATATCCAATTTCATTAATTTTTTTTTTTCTTTTTTCTCTGCTTTGAACAGTAAAGGGAAAAGCGAAAACAGCTTACCAAAAGAGCAAGCCTGAGGAACAGCAGATAGCTATTGCTGCATGCATTTTTTCCTTAGCTGTCTTTGGAGGGGAGAGAGATGACCTGTAACACTAATAGTCTGTGTTGGGACGTACTGTGCAAAAAGCAAAAGCAATGCAAGATGTAACCGAACATGAAGGCTCCAAGGATGGCAGAAGAACTGTTTGCAGAGATTTACTAAATGCTATGAAAATAATAACTGTGGGCGGCGAGGAACTGAGAAAATCTACAGAATCATCTATCAATAAGCATTCGAGCTCTGGGGGACGGGGGTGGGGGGGGGGGGGGGGAGGAACGGTAGAGAGAGGGAATGGCGACCAAAGTTTGGTGTTGACTGCTAAAAATAAATAAAAAATTAAAAAAAAAAAAAAAAAAAATAAAAAATAAAAAAAAAAAAAAAAAAATAAAAAAAAAAAAAAACTAATATAAAAAATAAAAAAAAAGATAAAAAAAAAGAATAAAAATAAATAAAATAATTACTAAAAAAAAATACTAAAGACTAGAAAAATACGTAAAAATAACTGCTATAAAACTCAAATAAAAAAAAATAAAAAAAAATAAAAAAATAAAATAAGAAAAAAAAATGCTAATCAAATAAAAAAATAATACAAAGAAAATAAAAATAAAAAATATAAAAATTATAAAAAAAAAAAAAAAACGAAAAAAGAAAAAATAAATAAAATAAATGCTAAAAATGATAAAGAAAACTATTATTTTATATAAAAAAAAAAAAATAAAAAATAAAAAAAAAAAAACGTAAAAAAACATAAAAAAATAATTACAAAAAAATAATAAAAAAAAAAAGCTAAAATAAAACTAAAAAATATACATCAATAAATATAAATAAAAATAAAAAATAAAGCTCAAAAACAAAAACTAAAAAAAAAAATAAAAAAAAATTATAAAAAAAACTAAAACATAAACTAAAAAAATAAAAAAACAAAAAAAAAAATACTAAATAAAAAAAAAAAAAACTGAGCGAGGGTGAAATTTAAAACACAAGGACTCTGTGAGCAAACTGGTCATGGATGCACCATCAAGCAACACTCCCCAGAAACGTAAACAGCCATCGGCTTCTCTTCTTCCGGCAGTGATCAATGCACCAGTCTAAAAAGATAAGCATCGACAGGACAAAAGAAGCGCGAGACAGCCAACTGGACAACAGTTTACGAAAGACAAGACATTAAGGACAGTGGGGACATTCAAGGATACCGAGCATTGGAGGTGTTGTCTTCGAGCTCCGGAATGAGAAACATTCTGGCAGCCGAGTGAAAACGCTGAAGGAGGGAGAACAGAGAGTCTCAGAAAGAAATTAGACCAGTGTGGAAAGAAGAAGAAACCATCAAGAGAGCTTTGAATGACCAAGATCAACATGGTCCGACAATTTAAAATGGCTTGATGTACAGCAATTCAATCAGAGAGAGGAGACGTGTGACTGCTTGGGACGCATGCTCGGAAATGTACCACGCTTTAAAAGATCGAGACCATGACAAAGGCCTACATAGAAATCGCGCACCGCATGGGGAAACAGAGGGCAAAGACCGCCAACTCAGAGGAAGGTCCGGAATCGAGTTACTGGCGGACCGCGGCAAGCTGAAGCAAACAGGTGGCCAGTGGAGAGGACTTGACCAACTCAATTAACAAACTGTGATACAGCAAGGTCACATTCACACCGCCTGTCCTCTAACGGCAAGTTGTGGTGAAACAAAGAAGGCGGGACACTGAAACTGGACATTCAAATGAACATGGACACGGAGGTTAACCAGAGTAATATGAGTACTGACTTTGCGTTACTGTTGAGTCACCATCTTTTCTTTTGCATCTGTTCCTTTTGTTGAGGAATCCCGGGAGTGGTGTGTGGTCGGTGGTGTGTAATTCGCTTTCTGTTACGGAAGGGTGGGCAGGACAGCCCCCACCCCCCCTCCGAAAAAAAAGTTTAAAAAAGATCGTCTGAGAGGATGGTTATCAGGCTAGTTGAGTTTGGCCGCTTGGGCGTCTCTCGAGTCTCTTGAGAGTTGGTGCTTTAGTAACACACGTATCTTATACATGCGGAAATTATACTCTTATTGTCTTTGATTAACTGTTTAGGAGACCATATTATTATTTTCATTAAATGACCTGTGTTGTTTTCTTTTTTCTCTAGGTTTCTCTTAAAGATTTTCTTCCTTCCTGCCGTCATATATTGCCTGAGTGGTCAGCCCCCCCCCTCCTTCACAGTGTAGTTCATTTGGTCAGAAGTAAGTGTAGAGGCTCTGGCTGTGTGTTGCGGTGGTTGGAATCATGTGTTTGCAGTGGAAATGTTCCGAGATGCAGGTTTATTGGTCTGTCTGGCTGTATGGTGGCAGGTCTTTGAATGGTTTTGATGTTCCCTTGATGAAGCTGGTAGTGACCAGCGTTCTGTACTTCCACACCCCCCTTTTTTTGCCACGTTTGTGTCTGCAAATCATTTGCATTGACTGATTTGTTTTGTCCTGAGAAGCAAATGCTCTTCATTCCCTCCCTTTAGGTGCCACCAAAGTTCCATGACCTGCAAGCTGGCAGGGGCGTGGGATATAAATAAACAGAGCAAAAGGAACGCAGGCACTAGCCGCTTGCAGCTGTACCGAAATTACCCTTGGGTCTTTTCACACATCCTCCCCTCTTGCACATTGAATTTTAAAAACGACAACCAAAGGCACGCTGGTTTTAGCTTTAAACGACTTTCCTTTTGACTCCAAAAATCCATGTAATTTCTTTCATACGGTTGATTTTCAGCAGTTTCAACAGACCATAAGATAAACAGAGAGTGCAGAAGAAACACAATCACAAAAATAAAAGACATTCTAACTCCTCTAAAAAAGATAATATTTAATTCTTAACATGAACATAGAGAAAACAGTGAATAAGTCTGCATCAGACTAACCTTTTGGGGGATGTTACCTCAACCAGTTTGCAAACGAGGCCATAAATAAACACACCGTACGGCTACCCTAACGGCGCGCGCCAGCCCCGTGAGAGCAGGGTGATGAAAGTGTGGGGATAGTGTCTGCCGCAGTCCATTATTGTCACTATCTGACGTCTCTATAACACTCCTGCTGGTCAGGCGTACACACTACACAGTCTACTGTTTCATCACTTTTAGCATTATCCTTGCTACAGCTGAAGTTTGTACAGAACCATGTCAGTACACGCATAATTATAACCCCGAGAACACAAGTAGAAAACAAATGTCTTCAGTATCCTATACTGGACCTCAAGCCAAGATACCTCACAAATGCCATGTATTTATGTCATCACACTGATGTTTCTGAATACTATCAAATAGAGCATTTCTGATCCTGTTAAGAATGGTTTGTGATCAAAGTTTATCACTGTATCAGTCCTGTTTGTGAACATTAAAAAACCCAATTGCACACAGCCTACAGTAACATCAAAGCAACACCCAAAAAAAAAGCGAAAGAAAACACACACAAGATGACAAAATTACAAAACTCCAAATACACGAACTAGATTTTTTAAAAAGCACAATATCTTATATCCATTATCCTTGAAGATAAACGAAAAGCAAAATAAATAAACACACACACATGACGCACGCGTGCACACACACATACACACACAACAGACAAACATATCACACCCACAAAAATGCATAAATACATGTACCATACACTATACACACACAAACGCGCCGCACGCACTCCTCATAACACGCCACTGTGCACACCACACACATGTAACTACAAGAAGATGCCATGCAACACTATGTCTTGAGATAACTAACACCTTGAAACTGACACAACCAAAGCACCTCGACATAGGTCGTGGCCATCACACAAACACACACACACACACACCGACAAAAACACGCACACACACACACACACACACACACACACACACACACTTCACACATGATTGATCATCATGAATTAAAAAGCTATCATTTAAATAATGTTTCTGTAAACCTCTCTTAATGCCCCTTGTTTTTACCCCATGACTTAGTGCAAATATCTACGTCCCAAAGTCCAAACTTTTTGGCTATTAATAGTAACCGATTGTTAGTTGTTCAAGTTTTTCCTTGTCTATTTGTATCCACGACTGGTTTTGAAGATTTAGAAACATGTTCTGTCCTTATTCCCCTAAAGGTTTATTTGTGGTTTTTTTTTGTTATTTGTTTTCTTTGTGTTGGTGTTTGTTTTTTTTTTTTTGGGGGAGGAATTGTTTTTTTTAGCAAGCCCTAATTTTATAACGGTTTTTTGATGATTAGGCAATTACTGGCACTCACAACACACACACGCACACACACACACACACTACACAAACACACACACACACACTACACACACACACACACCACACCACACACACACACACGCACGCAAGACCCTCACACATAGCTTGCTTGTTCACACGCAAACAACGGCGCGCGCGCACACACACACTCACCACACACCTACAGAACACACATACATAACTCAATTTATGGATATATTTACTTACACGTACACACCTCAACGCACGCACACACACACACACACACACTCACACACGCCAACAATTTCACTCATATACTCACACACAGTTCACTCACACACACTTAAACACCACACACACACAAACACACACACTTACACACACAAACACATACACACACGCCATTCACCACGCACATACACACACCAACACACTCGAACATGCACACACAACATTCTCGCTATTACACACTCTCATACACACACTTCAAACTCACACAGGCACGCACACTCACACACCACACACAAAAACACACTCACACACACACACATACACACCACAACACACACACAACACACCCCACACACACACAACACACACACACACACACACACACACACACATCACACACCACACACAAAATCGTCCTGATATCACTTTTTGGTGGCAGACGTTTAAACTGAAGATCTAAGTTCACACAAGCATAGCACGGGCACATACGCACACCACGCCCGCACACACGTGGCGCGAACAACACAACAGCCAACGCACACGCGCGCGCACCACCCACGCACGCACACTCACATCCCCCACACACACAACACAATACCTACACACCACACAATACATGCCAGGACCACACACACACACACCACTCACACAAGAGTAGATCCTCTCCCCCCCCCCCTCGATCTCTCCTTCCCCCCCCCCCCCTCCTCTCTCTCATCTCTCTCTCTCTCTCTCCTCTCTTATGCATCTCCCTATTTTAAGGGATGTCCTGAAGACTTACTTACTTACTTACTTACTTATTACTTACCCACACACACACACACAACACACACACACACACACCCACAGCACGACACACACACACACACACACACACACACACACACACACACACTCAGAAACACACTAACACGCAGCATCGTTTCTTGGGAAACACAATGTTTTAAAAAAAAACTGTTTAAATTAGTTTAACAAAATTACGTACAACCGTCACCACCAACAAGTAAAGCAGGTATTAAGTTTTTGTTCACTAAATAGTATACTGTTCAAAAATCAAGTAGCAACATCCAGCAGCGAAAGATACATTAACCTCTCAAATAAAATTCGCCCATCGCTAATAACAAGCATAGTAATGTGTGCTGCACCCGCGAGACGCTACTTGACCCCTGACCCGCGCGTGCTAGATAGCAGCCAGATGTATTTATTACGGAAGGAAAGTGCCAGCCGCAAACTAAAGGGTCGGTTTTTCTGTTTTGAGCACACAAGGCGCCCAATTGTTTACGATCTAGCATCCTGGACTCTAAGTGATGGACTGCCAGAAGTGCTTCCCATCCCCCTGCGGCGCTGTGGCAGTAGGGGGAGTGTACCAGTGCAAGGCCGAGATGACACCTCAGGGGCAGTGGACAGGTTGTGCTGCCTGAGTGTGCTCATGTGACAGAATGCCCTGTGTCATTGAAGAGCAGTGAAATCATATCATTAAATAATAAAAAATATATATATATATATATATATATTTATAATATAATATGATTCATCAGATGTCCTCTCCACATAACCATAACCCTACCACATTACATGTGGACAACCCAACCCAAAAATCACCTGAGAGAGATGGTGCCGCAGGCTACTTTGCCCAGACACGCTAAATGGAATTGGACCAAAAATAAAAAATACCGGATCGGTTGCCGCCCGTCAACAGGACCGCGCCTTCCGTCTGCCCACCAGCGAGGCGCCCAAGTGTGCTACTTGGAACCCTACAACTAAAATCAAGAAGAGACTACATCAACCATCGCAACATGAACTCCAGAAGTCTGCCCAAAACAGCAAACTCCAAACTCCATATACAGCGGACAAGTACACCGCATTTGGTAGTCTCTGTGAGGTCATGTAAAAGCACGTGAACACCATACTGACGAGGTCCATATGCCTCCTTACATAGCGGGAGCAGGACAAGCATTATCATGGCGTAGGCATCTTGCCAACAAGAATACAAAACTCGTAAGGATACTAACCCATAAACACCCTTATGCCAGCTCCTAGCAGAGAGGGCTCACCTCAGCCCACCCGGCCCCTAGCGAGGCCACAACGGCCCAACCGCCCATTCTCCCGCCGCAGCCCCGCTGACCCAGCCCCCAGCCCTCCGCCCCACGCCCTGACCCAATTCAACATCACAGTAATTCCACGCCTACGCACCAACAACGGATCACGATGATGAATCGTAAGAATTCTACAACCAACTACAGGGCATCATCGATAAGATAACAAGAACAGACATCATGGATCATCCAGAAAACTGAATGCCAAGTGCGAGACGCACTGAAAGACTGGAGCAAATCTGCGAACCCACCTTAAAGCTTCACCAATGAGCGAACTTCCCGACTACTGGAATTGCCACTACAAAGGAACACTGTCTCGCCAAGACCCTTAGACACAACGCAGCCCCGACGAGCTGACATGCTGGCACCCAATGATCCATCACAACCAGACTGACTACTATCTCAGGTCAAACCGTTTCGAGCTGCTCAACATAGCCAAGACGAACATTCCCAGTGCAATACAGGCCATCGATCATGACCTCGTGCTCCTGAACTTTAGATCGATTGAAAAGACCAATAAACAACGAACACCAGACTCAAGTCAACCTGGGAGCAAACTGAAGGAACCCACCACGCCGATCCTTCCAACAACAATAGGAGGAAAATCGCACCACTGCTGCACTTGAAAAGATGCCAAAACGGATGACCACCCTTTTAACACATGAAGGACTGAACAGCAAGCATACTTCTGGCCAAACATGGCCAAAACACAACAGGGTCACAAGGTGAAATCTTGAAAATGTGCGACACTAAACGAGAACCTAAAAGATATAAACACGACATGAGCAGTGATACAAAAATCAACAATGAATCCATGAGAGACATAGGAAACCAAGAGAATGGGATAGAGAAACAATGTACAAAATCGAAGAGACCTGACAAAGAAAATAGCACAAAGAGCATACCAGATTGTCTGAAAGAGCTCACCAACAGAAACAGAAGAGTCAGTAACATCCAGACAAAGAAGGGAAATTCCCTACAGAAAAGAAGAAACGTTGGCAGATGGACGGAATACTGTTCCAACTCTACAATCATCGACGCGAGAGCCGCCCAGCTACTGCAAGCCAACTCAGACGAATAAAGACAACTCCCCAATCTATGCGAAGAAGTAAAGTACAATTTAAGATCGTTAAGAAAGAAATTCAGCAGAATCGACAACACCCAGCAGAAGCTAGCCAACATGGGAGAAGCAGACAACACCGTAAAAGTAACTGCAACACGATCTGGCAGACCGGAGAGGGCCTACCCATGGACCCAATCACTTCATCATCTCTCTCCCTAAAATATAAGAAAGGAAATCTTCCAGCATCCAAAACTACAGGACAATCAACCTCATAATCATTGCCAGGTAAATCATGCGCAAGTGATCCTAGAACTAGGCTGAAACCACAGGCAGAAGAGATCATCGCCAAGAGCACCGTTCCGCCCAAAATAACACCACAAGAACAGAAATTCAACCTGAGGTTTCTGTGTGCGAAATACAGCCAGCACCAGCTAGACATCTTCCACTCTTCATTATTTAAGAAGGCCTTCGATAGAGTATGTGCATGACCTCTGTGGCCACCATGAACGAAAGCAACACGGCCAGAACTGACCACACCATCCAAGTAACTCTACTCAAAGCCACCAGTGCATACTCGAACAGGCACGTAGGAATGGTTCTACCTCAGGTGGTCCACGAGCTGCATCGCCGACATTATTTAACATTTCCTCGAACGCATCAGACTGACGCCTTGAAACCACACAGGGCACAGTCAGCATTGGAGGGCGAACAATCACCAACCTCAGGTGCCGATACATTGACGGTCTGGCAGGAATGAAAAAACTGCCAAACCTAGTAAGCAAACTAACGAAAATAATCCTCACATACGGCAAAATCACACCGAGAAAACCATGCTCAGACAAACATCCCACCAATCACCACCAAGACACTCTCAGCGGAAAAGAACTGAACAGTTGAACCATTTCAATACCTGAGCCACATTATGAGAGGTGCGAAACCGAAAATCCTAGCAAAGCGGCACAACAGGCAGCAGCAATGGCAAGACTGAAACCATAGGAGAGACATAAAACATCCCTCTCGGAACCAAGGTAAAGTTTACTAAACGCGCTATCACCTCAAGGCTTCTTTACGCCTGGGAGGCATGGACACTAATGCAGACCTACAAAGAGACCAAGCAGTAAAATAGATTCTTCATAAGGGCTCTCCTTGGCATCTCATACAAGGACCCATGTCCCAACAAAGAATCCGTCAAATATCACTCAACAGGTGCGACGAAGAAGAACCGACTACTGACCAACGCGAAAAAGAAAACTCAAATGTACTGCACGTAACACCTCAGAAAGACTTGCAAAGACCATCCTGCAAGGAACCATCCAGGCGAATAGAAGACGGGCAACAGAGAAAGTGGCCGAACGACATCCGGAATGGACAGGGGAGGACTCAGTCAACAGCACTCGCCCACACCGTCTAAGTGGAGCCAGCTGGGTCCACCGTTCGTCCACCATGCGCGCCCCTAACCACCCTTGCGGTAACGGAACAGTTAAGCATTGAAATATAAATATAAAAACTAAATAAATATATATACTATATATATATTATCTCTCAATCTATATATAAAAATAAATCTATAATCATATCTATCTAGATATATATATATATATATATATAAATTATATATAGATATATATAATATATATACTATATGTTGTGTGTTTATACATACCATTGAATGTATATCTTTATATGTATGTGTGTATATCTTAGTGTATGTTATATTGAAGTATATATTATATGTATGTATGTGTAATGATATATGTATATATATATGATCATATATATATTATTATATAATATATATCTATATAAATAAATATATAAATATATATATATATATATATATATATATTTATGTGAAGTGTGTGGTGTGTGTGGTGTGTGTTATGAATGTATATGGTCTATGTATGTAAGTATATATATGTTGGTGTATGTGTAGTAACATCACTCCTTACGCCTACGTGTTGAATACTGTTCCTAGGTTTAGGCCACTTACACATTACGAACTCCTTTTGTTTCTGGTTTGTTCCCGTCTTTTAAAATAATCAGGGTTTAGTATTATATGATTCTAACATATGCTGAGACACCCAACTGTTTAATATTGGTGATAGGTTTTCTTTTTGAACAATCACTATACATTCCATGACAGATTTTTAAGTGTCAGTTTATTCATATTGTGATAAAACACAAATTGGTATGGCTGGGAAATAAAAAAAGATCTAGTACGATATTCGATCCATTATTTAAAAATGAAGTGGAACTCATCTAAATTTAATACTAGGGACTTGGTTTAACTGAAATTTAGTTGACTGGAAAATAATCAACCAAAAAGATAATGAGCGAAGAAAAGTGATGTTTAGAATCTGGCAATAACGAACCATCACTCCAATGTAGAGTTCTTACTAAAATCTCATTAATCTGTCAAGTTAATCCATCTCTGATTCTCTACAGATCCCACCAGACCATTACACAGAACTCAAAATTCATGCTTTCCATTTGTTTGTAACGAAAAAACGATAGGATTAACAGAAGAACAGCATTAAAAACGATTAAACAATGTGGACTTACATTCCAGAAATTATAAAATTACTTTTTTGCTTAAAAACTTTCTGGATAAGAAAAAGTAAAATAACAGAGCACAAGGGGCAAAATATAGCTATAGAAACCACACTAGTTCTTGAAACTAGAAAGCTAGGGCCAACATATCCCTTAAAATATTCAAGTATAACTCGTTTTTTGGGCTCATGTATTAGAGCATATAGAATTTTTTTTGTACGCAAATCATACCACTAACCATCGAACTTCTTGAGAGCCAATCTTCTATAATGGAAAATATTTATAGTAGGAAATGCCACATTAAACATGATAAAATGATAAAGAAAGGGTATATACTATAAACACATCAGTATAGAAAATGGAGAATTTATCAAATACCCAGAATTTTTTTAATGATACAACTTTTGTATTGACTTAGCACCTACCATGATGGATATCTGCCATAAAACAATATGTTAAAAAAAAAACGGAATTCACATAGAAGATGAAACAACTCAACCCTGGAGTTATGTTATGTGCAATAAAGTGTAACTTGAGTGTACATAAAGGAGCAAAAAAGTAACTATGAAATCCTAACATCCCGATAACAATACACCGAAAATTTGTTCAAATGGTCAAAAAAAAATAAATGCAATGTATACATGGGACAAAATTTTTCAGCAAAATACACATAACCATAGATTCCAATTTAAATGGCTACAATTAGAATCTACATAGACTAAATGCCACTAATGTATTCTTCATGCATGGTAACAGAACAGCACAATTCACTTTGTCAAAGAAACGAGACTCTATTTGAAACATTTTTTTATGAACTGTGACTGTGTACGTTCTTTTTGGAATGCGTTGAACACTTGTTAATGAAAAAATCAGAAATTCACTCCTTAAGATGTTTGTGTTCAAAAAACGATAACTTGTCATTTTTGAGTTAATCATATCTAGAAACAAATGATATATTTGGAATTTTATTTTAAAGTTTTTAGTATACTAAATTATATTTAATGAGAAAAGAACTAGCAAAATCCCAAATTTGTTTATGTTCAAAACCAGCTAAAAGCTAGATATGCAATAAAAAATTTATTGCAAGAATAAGTGTTAAATTGACAGACTTTCACAAGGCTTGGAATGCATTTGCACCCAATGTAACTCGAAACGGATCAACGTATGTATAAGAAAATCGACAAACTGTGAGAAAATGCAAATACATTAGATATTTTTCAATGCTATGTTTACATTAAAGAGTTTGTTTACATCTATCCATAAAAAAAATCGTATCTCCTTATAAGTACCCATGGATGATGCATGATAAGGTACCCCAAGAGCTAATCGAAAAGCCTTGCATCTATCCGTGTCATTTTCCTGTAATAATTAATTTTGAGCACTGAAAACATGCTTCCTGCCATAAATGATCTGGAACGTACTAAAGAAAGCCAATTTTTTAAAAACAGCTACATTATAAGCCCACCATGTTTACTATAACTTTCAGAAATTAAGACTTTTCCGAGCCTTAGTATTTAGAATATTCAATGTAAATTCCAACTAAGTTAGACATAAAATATACTCCCGTAAAAGACTCACCAACGTATATATTGCCCAAAACTTTCCCCCATCTAATTTGGAAAACAGTAGAAATGGTGGAAAAATAGTGCCATAATTGAAAGTACAGATTAGTCTATTCAAGGAGAAAATGAAAGAAACCATTCTCAAAATGTAGCCATAAGTTTGATTAGGTCAAGCGATACATATTTTTTTACATAGTTTAGATGCCTCTTGGGTGTTTTCTTTTTCATCGTAACATTCAATCCCAAACAAATGTCAACAGACATACTGGACATTAGCATAAGAGAGGCACTGAGGAAGATCATAAAGAAGAACCATTGAAAAGATGGGGAGCAAAACTGAATCCCTGTGGAATACCATTGATGGAATCGTAAAGTAAATAGGAAATTTCCAACTTGGCCTGCATACATCTTCTGAGAGAAATGCTTTATATAATGAACATATTACCAGATAACCAATAGTTTTTTTTAGAGTTTATATAGTAATCGTTATCCCAGACCTGATCATATGCTAGGATGGACTTTCAAATGAAACATGCCTACTCTCACTATGTGCTCCGTTAGTCTAATCAAAATATTTAAAAGGGAATGAAGAAAATACATGGCCAACTTCAAGGTAGAACATTCCTTAGACTCGATAAGTTATGCACCCGAAACACATAAAAGTTGTACAATCTCAAACCACCAAACAAAATTTTTCCTTTTTATTTAAGTTAACCCATCAACCCAATGCCTACTATATGGACAGAGGGATTCACGTTGCCTGTCTTTGTTTTGGGTAGTACTTGCATTCTCGCATGGGTGAGTGAGTGGGTGTGTGAGTTTGGTGGTTGTGTGGTGTGTCTGTGTGTTTATGTTCAAAAAACAGTTAGAGAATCGTCCCATAAGGGTCAGCCATGATCCCGATTCACCGCCAGACGCCTGTGGTCAGGTAGAACAGAGTTGTTCCTTGCTTTTCGGAAGTCACAGTGCCTTGGTCTCCTCGTCATTCTGCGGGCGATTCCCAGAGAGATCACGATAGACAGCAATGTTCCCCCAGCAAGGGAGCACTGCTACCTCTCTTGGTGGGGCTGAATTCCGTCAGTCTTCAGGAACACCTGGGTGGGTCCTGAGTTGTCATGTCACGTGATATGGTGGTGTTCTCAAGAAGGTCGTTCAGTGGAACTAAACAGTCTCTTTGATTGTGTACAGTGTTTCTACCTCTTGTTGGTGCTATTTAACTTAAAACGACTTTGCATCTGGGTGGTCTTGAACAATTCTCTTTGCTTTGACAAAGGTCTTTTTGAAGCTGTTGCATTGTCCTTTTGTTTTTAAATAAGTATCCACAATGTAACAGTAATGCCTCCAGTGACTTCATTCTAGAAACTGCCGGACTCAACCAGCTTGATCTCCAATGGTTGTGCCTTGGGGGTGAAGACTCTGATCCCGTATGAGCGTCCCTAATCTTTTAGCTTGCGACACCATTTCATCACGTGAATCATAGGAATGACCACATGCCAAAGGCAGATCTAGATTTTAGGAGTTGCTACTTTTGAAGTTACTAGCTCACCAGTTTGGGAAAAAGATTTACTAATTTTATTTGCCTGATGTTCAACAATTGTTCGTTCCCAGGATTTTGGCATCATTGTTTTGTTTTCTTTTCTTTTTTTTCCTGGTATGAATTTAGGACTACTTGATTTAGAAGGAGCAAGTTTTTTGAGTTTTTCCCTCTTTTTTGAGATTGGCCTTTTTGTTAAGGTAAGTGCAATTGTTTTAACCACGTCTGCATATGAGTTAACAGCGTCATTTTCCTTGTGCGTTGGATCTACTGACCTGCTTCTCAGCCAAACTGTTGTGATTCTGTGTGTGTTTTAGTTCCTGGATTGGTTTTTCCAAGTAACACATTTTACACAGGGAAGCAATGATTTGGGCCACCTCAGCAATAATCTATCACTGCTGTTGTTTTTGGTTGACGTCAATTTTAAGTCGTTCACTTCTAGATGATAGTAACCAGTGAACAAAGTAGGGTGGTTCTTATAACACAAAAAATAGATAAATTAAAGTGTAAAAAAAAATTAACCCCCTCAAAAACACCACCATGCTTTACAAAAAAATCACATAAAGAAACTTGGCATGCAACAGGAATTATAATAAACACTTTTAATTTTTATATCACTGCAGTCTCCAATTTGTTGAGCACTAATCTAACATTTCAAACAACCATACTGCCGACAGCCCTTTCCACTGACTGCTTTTTCAAGTCGAGTCATTGCTTCCTCAGGTCTTTTGCCTGACAGACCTCTCTGCTTTACGCATGTGAGGCATGGACACTGAATGCAGACCAAACAAAGGAGGACCCAAGCAGTAGAAATGAGATTCTTCAGAAGGCTCCTTGGCATCTCATACAAGGACCATGTCACCAACAATGAAGTCCGCAGAATGATCATCAACAGGTGCGGGACTATGAAGACCTACTGACCACGGCGAAAAAAGGAAAACTCAGATGGTATGGGCACGTAACACGCTCAGAAGGACTTGCAAAGACCATCCTGCAAGGAACAGTCCAGGGGAAGAGAAGACGGGGCAGACAGAGGAGAAAGTGGGCCGACGACATCCGTGATTGGACAGGGGAGGACTTCAGTCACCCAGGCACTCGCCCACGACCGTGCTAAGTGGAGCCAGCTGGTCCACCGTTCGTCCACCATGCAGCGCCCCTACGACCCTGGCGGGTTACGGGAACAGTGAACAGTGATATAATATATATATATATATATATATATATATATATATATATATATATATATATATATTATTATATATATATATATCTATATTTTATATTATATAGATATATATATATATATTTATATATTATATATAGATATATATAGATATAGATATATATGTGTGTGTGTGTATGTACATGTTTTATGTTTTATATTATATGTATGTGTGTATATCTATGTGTGTGTATGTATATGTGTATATATATATTATTGTATGTATGTGTATGTATATATGTATATATATTATATATATTATATATATATATTATATATATATTATATATATATATATATTTATATATATATATATATATATATATATATATGTGTGTGTGTGTGTGTGTGTGTGTGTGTGTATGTAGTATATGTATATGTATGTATGTATATATATGTGTGTGTATGTGTATGTACATCACTCCTTACGCCTACGTGTTTGTATACTGTTCTGAGGGTTTATGCACTTATCTCATTTCGAACTTCCTTTTTGTTTCGGTTTGTTCCAGTCTTTTAAATAGATCTGGTTTAGTTATTTATATGATTCTACAGTTTGCTGATGACACCCAACTGTTTAATATTGGTGATAGGGTTTCTTTTGAACAATCACTATTCATTCTTGACAGATTTAGTAGAGTGTCAGGTTTATTCATGGATTGTGATAAAACACAAGTTGTATGGCTGGGAAATAAAAAAAGATCTAGGAAGATATTCTGTCCTTATTTAAAAATGATGTGGAACTCATCTAAATTTAAAATACTAGGGACTTGGTTTACTGATAATTTAGTTGACTGTGAAAATATCAACCTAAAAAGATAAGTTAGCGGAAGTAAAAGTGATGTTTAGAATCTGGGCAAAACGAACCATCACTCCAATTGGAAGAGTTGCTGTACTAAAATCTCTTATTCTGTCAAAGTTAATCCATCTCTGGATTCTGCTACCAGATCCACCTGACCAGTTTACACAGAAGCTCCAAAAGTTATGCTTTCAGTTTGTTTGGAACGGAAAAAACGATAGAATTAACAGGAAAACAGCAGTTAAAACGATTAAACAAGGTGGACTTAACATTCCAGATATTAGAAAATACTTTTTTGCTTTAAAACTTTTCTGGATAAGAAAAAGTAAAATAACAGAGCACAAGGGGAAAAATATAGCTATAGAAACCTACCCATTTCTTGAAAACCTAGAATGCTATGGGCCAACATATACCTTAAAATATTCAAGTATTAACTCGTTTTGGGCTCATGTATTTAGAGCATATAGAATTTTTTGTACTCAAATCATACCACGTAACCAGTACGAACTTCTTGAGGAGCCAATCTTCTATAATGAAAATATTAAAGTGGGAAATGCACAGTTAAAACAAGATAAAATGATAAAGAAAGGGGTATTATTCTATAAAACACTTCATTAAAGAAAATGGAGAATTTGTCAAATACCAAGAATTTTTTAATGATACAAGCTTTTGTATTGACTTTATCACCTACCATGGATGGATATCTGCCATAAAACAATATGTTAAAAAAAACGGGAATTCACATAGATGATGAAACTACTCAACCTGGAGGTATGTTTTGTGCAATAAAGTGTATATTGAGTGTACATAAAGGAGCAAAAAAGTACTATGAAATCCTAACATCCGATAACAATACACCAAAATGTTGTTCAAATGGTCAAAAAAAATAAATGCATGTATACCATGGGACAAAATTTTCAGCAAAATACACAGAACCATAGATGTACAATTTAAATGGCTACAAATTAGAATCGTACATAGAATAATTGCCACTAATGTGATTCTTCATGCTTTTGGGTGTAACAGATACTGCACAATGTTCACTTTGTCAGAAGGAACGAGACTCTATTGACATTTTTTTTATGGAACTGTGACTGTGTACGTTCTTTTTGGAATGCTGTTGAACACTTTTTTGAATGAAAAATGTCATAATATTCACTTCTTAAGATGTCACGAGAACTTGTCATTTTTGGAGTTGAAACAGTATCTAGAAACAAAAGATATATTGGATTTTATTTTAATGTTTAGTAAACTATATATATTTTTAAGTGTAAATGACTAGCAAAATCCCAAATTTGTTTGTATTTCAAAACCAGCTAAAAGCTAGATATGCAATAGAAAATTTATTGCAAGAATAAGTGGTAAATTGACAGACTTTCTCAATGCTTGGAGTGCATTTGAACCAATTGTACTCGAAACGGATCAGACGTATGTATAAGAAAATCTGACAAACTTGTGAGAATATTGCAAATTCATTAGAGTATTTTTCATTGCTATGTTTACATTAAAGAGTTTGTTTACATCTATCCATAAAAAAAATCGTATCTCCTTATAAGTCCCCTGGATAAAGCATGAAAAGGTACCCCAAGGGGCTAATCGAAAAAGCCTTGGGGTTAGTCTTGCTTTTTCTTAAAAATTTTTTTGGGAGCACTAAAAAATGCATCCTGGCCTTTAAATGATTTCGGAACTTTCAAAAAAGATAATCCCAAAATGTTTTAAAACAGCTACATTATAACCCCACACTTGTTTACTAGTAACTTTCAAAAGATTAAGCCCTTTTCCCGGGGCCTTTTAGTTTTTAATAGTCAATGGAAAAGTCCAACTTAGTTTAGACTAAAATATACCCCTTAAAAAATTTCACCAAATTTTATATTTTAAAAAATTTTTTCCCCATCTTTTTGGGAAAAACCGGGTTAAAAAAATGGGGGAAATTTAGGGCCATTTTTTGAAAAGTACGAGATTATTTCTTTTCAGGGGGGAAAAATGAAAGCCCTTTCTCAAAAATGTGGGCCATTAAGTTTGTTTAGGTCAGCTGATTTAAAATTTTTTTTAAAAAGTTTAGATGCCCCCTTGGGTGTTTTCTTTTCCCTCGTAAAAATTCATTTCCCCATCAAATGTCATCAGATACTGGGGCAGGGATGGCATTTTTGGAGAGGCCCCTGAGGAAGATATAAAAAAAGAAATTGAAAAAATGGGGGAGCAATAACTGATCCCCCGTGGAATACCCATTGATGGAAATGTTAAAAATAAATAGGAATTTTCCAAATTTTTGGCCCGCATACATCTTTCTGGGGGAGGGAAAAGCTTTAATTTTAAAAGATAATTTTTACCAGAAAAGCCAATGTTTTTTGTTTATAAGTAATCGTTTATGCCCGAAACCGATATATGCCCCAAAGGGGGACTTTCAAAATGAAACATGCCTACGTCCCGCACATGTGGCCTCTGTTAGTCTAATCAAAAAAGATTTTTAAAAAGGGAAAAAAAGATAATCTTGGGGGGCCCCCCTTCAAAGGGAACATTCCCTTTTCTCGAAAATTGAAATTTTTCGCCCGAAACTACATAAAGTTTCAATCTCAAACCAACCCCAAAAAAAAATTTTCTTTTTTTTAAATTAACCCAACATCCCCAATTTCCTACTATATGGACAGAGGGATTCTTTGTTGCCTGTCGTTTGTTTTTTGGGGGAAGTACTTGCATGCTGATGTGTGTGTGAGTGTGTTTGTGTGTGTGTGTGGGTTGTGTGTGGTTTTTGCCTTTTGTTTTTGTTTGTTCAAAAACAGTTATAGAAACGGTCCTTAAAGGGGTTTAGCATGGATTTTCCCATTCAAACCCCCAGACGCCTGTGGTCAGGGTTTAGAACAGAGTGTTCCTGCTTTTTTTTGGGAAGTCACAGTGCCCTTTGGGGCTCCTCGTCATTCTGCGGGGGCGATTCCAGAAGAGACCCGGGAAAATTTCCGGGGCCCAAAGTTCCCAGCAAGGGCCATGCTACCCCTCTTGGGGGGTGAATTGTCAGTTTCAGGAAAAACCTGGTTGGGTCTAGGTTGTCATGGGCCCGTGGATATGGTGGTTTTTCTCAAGAAGGTCGTCAGTTAAAGGGTAGCGTTTAAAAAAGGTCTTTTTTTGATTTGTAGTGTTCTACCTCTTGTTGGTGCTATTTTACTTAAAACGACTTTGCATCTGGGGTGGTCTTGAACAATTCTCTTTGCTTTGAGCAGAAGGTCTTTTGAAGCTGTTGCATTGTCCTTTGTTTTTAAATAATTTATTCCACAATGTAACAGTATTGCCTCCAGTGGACGGTTCATTCTAGAAACTGCCGACTCAACAGGCTGTGGATATCTTCAATGGTGTGTGCCTTGGGGGTGAAGACTCTGATCCCGTATGAGCGTCCTAATCTGTGAGCTTGCACACCATTCATCACGGAATCATGAATGACCAATGCCACAGGCAGATCTAGATTTTTGGAGGTTGCTACTTTTGAAGTTTCTAGATCAACAGGTTTGGAACAAGATGTTACTAATTTAGTTTCCTGATGTTCAACTTATTGTTCTTCCCAGTGATTTTGGCATCATTTGTTTTGTTTTCTTTTTCTTTTTTTCCTGGGTTTGAGGATTTAGGACTACTTGATTTAGAAGGAGCAAGGTTTTGAGTTTTTCCTCTTTTTTTGAGATTGGGCTTTTTGTTAAGGTAAGTGGTCAATTGTTTTACCACGTCTGCATATGAGTTAACAGCGTCAGTTTGCCTTGTGCGTTGGATCTACTGACCTGCTTCACATCCAAAGCTGTTGATTCTGTGGTGTGTTTTAGTTCCTGGATGGTGGTTTCCAATTAACACATTTTTTAGCACAGGGAAGCAATGATTTGGGCCACCTCTGCAATAGATCTATCACTGCTGTTGTTGTTGTTGACTTCAATTTTACGTCTGTTCACTTCTAGTGATATTAGACCAGGGGGAACAAATGGAGGGGTGGGTGTCTTATTAACAACAAAAAATAGATAAATAAATTTTAAAAAAAATTAACCCCCTCAAAACACCAACCATGCTTTTACAAAAAAAATCACATAAAGAAACTTGGCAATGCAACAGGAATTATAAAAACACTTTTATTTTTATCACTGCAGTCTCCTATTGTTGAGCACACATTTTCAAACAACCATCTGCTACAGCCTGTTCCACTGACTGCTTTTTCAAGTCGGAGTCAGGTTTCTTCCTCAGGGTCGTTTGGCTGACAGACTTGCTTTTGCTTGTCATGGGGGTTGCTCCTTGCTGTGTGCCGACACCACTCATGCTTCTGGTTCTTGTCATTTTGAGTAAAATACACAAAACTCTGACAATGAAAATTTAGCTGTTGGCATTTTCCGCCATCTTGATGACGTGTCCACAACAACAACAACTTAACCATCTGATATCACTTTTTGGTGGAAGGATGTTAAACTAAAGAACTAACTAACAAAACACAAAATTTTCCTCCATCTTGAGCCAAATCAGCTGATGCTGCAAGTGTGGTGGTGCTGTCTATGCAGTTCGCGTGGCGTGTATACATAGAGGGGTGGTTAGGGTGGCTAGAGAGACAGAGTCTACAAACTACCATGTGGGCAGAGAGACCATCCACCCCTACAGCAGTAAAATTACCTGAGGGCTGACTAAAAAGTTGATGAAAAGCTGCTGTCCTGGCCTGAGTCTTCTTTTGTCTGGTTGCTGTAAACACATGTTGCTATGAATTGCTGTTGCTAGAATTTTGTGTTCCACTCTTTCCCTACCTGCCCTTATCCTTGCCTCTCAGTACAGTCACAAACATAAGATTACTTGGTTGTAATAAAGATGGGTGACTTTTATGGGGTTTTGTTTGTTACAGATATAATAACCAAATGTAATGTTAAACAGTATGAGAAAATACAGTTCAGTTTATGACTGAAGTATATTTATAGCAAATATATGATACCAAACATGCTTGAATTGTCTAGAATGAAATATGGGACAAAGTCATGCTAGTTTGCAAAAACAAGAGAAAGAGCCTACATTTGGCTTATCTGTAAAATTCACAGTGATTCCCTTATCCCCTGTACATACATGTACCTATGTGCATGTGCACACACAGACACACACACAGAGCATTGAGGCTAAATTCAGAGACATAAGAGGAAAATCAATGAACAGATAGGCCCATGCTGCTCACAGGCTGATTATGGAGTTATGGAGTGGAGAAACACATGATTGTCCAATCAATTTCCGTCTGAGGAGAGGGATACCCAAGGGACCTGGAGAGCATAAAAGAGGATAACGAGGTTGGTGAGTGAGGGAAGAAGTGGAAGGGGAGAATGGGAGACAGGGTGGTGGCAAGTGATAGAGAAGTGGGGGTAAGTTAAACACAGTGAAGGCCAGGGCAGGAACGTGACTGATGTGTGGCGGTTTTTCCTCAGCCATTCTGAGACTGAGTGGCCATGGACTTTTTCTGGAAGTCAGTCTCCTCTCTGAAACATTTCTGTTTCAAGTCCTGCCTGAATTTATTGCCCACCTCCATGCTTTTACAGTTATTTCTTCTATTTATTTTATTATTATTTTCATCTTTCTTTTTTGTTTTCCTTTTTTTGTTCCTTGTTTGTGTCTTTGTTTCTCTCATTCTTTTTTATTGCCTTTTTTTTTGTTTTTCTTTCTTGGTGTAATTTTGTTTCTTCTTTCAGCATTCTACCCTGCTTCTTCTTCCTCCTCTACTTCTTGTCTTCTTTTTCGTAATATTTTCCTTCATATTCATATCAATCTTCCTCTTCTTCTCAGTCTTCTTCTTTTTCCTCCTCCTTCTTATAATTATTGTCCTCTTCCTCTCCTGCCCCTTTTCTTTTTCCTCTATTTCCTCTTCTTCTCCTATGTTTTTCTCTCTGTGAATCTTAAAGAAGTATGCATAATTATGTGAAAAAAAGAGGCTGGGAGGTGGGGGGAGGGGAGTAGGAATGGTGGATTTCATATATAGATTTGATGTCATGACAGAGGCAGAAAATGAGTGGGTTAAGAGTGGGAATCGGGTGGGGGAAGGGGGAGGGAGCTGGGGAAAAGGGGAGAGAGGAAAAGTCTGAAGATGGTGGATGAAAAATGTTTGATGTCCACTTGGGTCAGAAAGTTTTTCCAGGTATGATGGCCACTGTACGTGACTGCACAACCTATCTCTTCATTGGCTGCCTGTCTCTGCCCCCCAAGGTATAATTTTATTGGTGGTGATTCTCTCTCTCCTCTTTTCAGTTCAAGCCACTACTATTCAATTTCTTTCCATTTCTTGGCTAGAGATCCGATGTTCACCACTCGTGTGATTTTGCGCATGCCGCCCGTTTTGTGCCCATCACTAAGGCAGCCGAATTCCGACTTCTGGGATGATGTCTAAAGACGACACTAGTGTGCATGCGTTTTTTGAAATGTGGTCATCCTTTCTTACTTGCAATGCACTGGTCTACACTTCTGAAAGGTGGAACAGGTTCTAAAGTGTATGCAAAGTGTCTTGCGTGCGGTCGCACACAGGACCTCGGTTTATAATCTTATCCCAAGGACTTTCAGGGGAGTGAAGTCGGTAATGATGTTAACTCTAGGGGAAAAAAATCCTCTACAAGGGGTGCCTCGAACACGAGCTGTCAGATCACGAACTCATCGCTCTAAACACTAGCCCCTGATAGAAGAAAATCCGATCCAAGGATTTGAAGAAAATGGCAGCAGTTTATCTTCTTCTCTTCCTTGAGCAGTCATTGGGGCACACGGCTGCTCAAAACAGGAAAAACCCGACTCTTTAGTTTGCGGCTGGCACTTTCGCTCCGTAACCTAAATACCATCTGGCTGCTATCTAGGCACCGCACGGTCAGGGGTCCAAGTCCAGCGTCTCGCGGTGCCAGCACACATTCCTTCTTTGCTGTCTATTAGCAACTGGGCGAATTTCTATTTGAAAGGCTTATTTATCATTCGCTGCTGGATGTCCTACTTGATTTTTACAGTACTCATACTTTAGTGAACAAAACTTTAATACCTGCTTTACTTGTTTGTGGTGACGGTTGTACAGCTAATTAGGTTAACTAATTTTAAACTTTTTTTTTTTACAAACACGGTGTTTCCCAAGAAACGAAGGGCTGAGTGTTTCTCTCTCTCTCTCTCTCTCTCTCTCTCTCTCTCTCTCTCTCTCTCTCTCTCTCTCTCTCTCTCTCTCTCTCTCCTCTCACTCTGTGTGTGTGTGTGTGTGTGTGTGTGTGTGTGTGTTGTGTGTGTGTGTGTGTGTGTGTGTGTAAGTTAGTCAGTCAGTCAGTCAGTCAGTCTTCAGACAACCCTAAAATAGGAGACTGAATAAGAGAGAGAGAGAGAGAGGGGGGGGGGGGGAGGAGAGAGGAGAGGGGGGGGGGGGGGGAGGAGAGAGAGAGAGAGAGAGAAGGGGGGGAGAGATCTACTTTGTGTGAATGTGTGTGTGTGTGTGCATCCCTGCATGCATGCGTGTGTGTGGTGTGTGTGTGTGTTATTGTGTGTGTGTGTGCGGGGATGTGAGTGTGCGTGCGTGCGTGGGCGCGCGAGTGTGCGTTTGCGCGTGGTGTGTGTTCGCGCACACGTGTGTGCGTGCGTGTATGCGTATGTGCCCGTGTATGCATGTGTGAACATGTGTGTGTGTGTGTTTGTGTGATCGGCCACGTTGAGTTCGAGATCTGGTGCGTCCCCTGTCATGTGCACCTTGACTACGATCACTTGACATCATGCGTTGAAAGCTGTTGATGCTGCTGCTTTGATTGGTTGTTCTTGTTCTGCCGGCCTTCTTTTTCCTACTTTTATTAGGGGAAGGACGCTGAGATTGTATTTTTTGCAGGTGTTTGTTGCATTTGTGACATGGCATTGTCAGTATCAGCAGGGAGTCGAGTCCTGCTGTTTCGTTTTGCTCTTTCTCTGTCTCTAGCTCTGTCTGAACAGTATCAGATGTCTCAAGTTTGTCCCCTGTATTTACGTCCATGGTCTCATTTCTGTCCTGTTGTCTGTCAGTCCTCTCTTGACTGCTATCTACCTCCCTTTGTTCATCATCAGCCTTTTCCATTGGTCCCTGTCTGTCTTCTGTATCATACTCTCTGGATTCTGTGTCAGCCTCTATGCCCTCACAAGCTGTATCACTTTCTGCTATTTTTCTAAAAAAAACAAAACTTTCTTAGCCTGACCTGAGGATTTGGCCAGATCTGATTCAACAGTCAGCTCATTTTGATCTTTGGTGTCAAAATTCTCTGCACCCGAAGCGAGAACATCTTTTATGCAGTAACTTCTTTTGTCATATCTGTCTTTATTGTCCTGTTCTGTGTCATCTTTGTCTTCGTCATCAGTCAGTGAATGTTCAGTGTATGTGTCTTCAACATTGTCAGCATTTACTGTGCTGTTAATGCTTTGCTTGGAAGTATGTCTGATTTTAGAATATCCTCCCTCTGTATGTTCTGAATGGCTGTAACTTGCTTGGGTTTTATGAATGGGCCTGTTGTACATTTTAGTCTTTCTCCCTGGTGCATGTGTTTTCTGCACTGCCTGACTGTATGACCACATACCTGGGGCAACTGCTCTGAACTGATGGCTGTACATACCGCCCACAGACCAGTCACTGCTACGTGATCGCCCGTAGTCAGGAGCATCCTGTCTTTCCTGTCTGAGCCACAGTCCTTCCGCAGCAGGGGCAGTGTCTTCTTCCCGTCTGCTCCGTCGTCCTTCAGCAGCAGGGGGAGGAGGAGCAGGAGTTGCTCTCTCTTTCCCATCTGCTCCCTCGCTCCTCCACAGCAGGGGAAGAGGAGGAGCATCCTGCCTTTCTCGTCTGCTTCGTTGCCCTTCAGCAGCAAGGGATGCAGCATGACTCCAAGATCTGTTCCTGGCGTTAATGTGTCTTTCCCTCCACTTCTGATGACCCAGATGTTCCCATGGCCCCTGTTCCTGGCAAGCATTTTCAAGGACAACTGGGGATTTATTCAGCATCCTCTTTTGCAGATGTCTGTTATTCTCTCTGCTCTCACCATGGTCACGCCTACTGCTTCCCATCCTACCAGATTGCCCACGGAGCGAATGTAGCCATTCTCCAGCCATCAGAAGATTGTTGCTGACCTCTGGCTTTGGATAATTGGATGGGTTTCGGTGTTTGAATCTGTGCCCTGGCTGTGTTAGTGATCTCTCTTTCACATGCAGCTTTCCAATGAAGAAGTACGCCAGTTTGCCTTGGTCTCTGTGGAAATCCACCATGGTCTTCTGATGAGATGTAAGGTCTGAGGTCACTCTGATGCTGCTTTGCCGAAGTCTCTCACGCAGCTCCTGGTCTCTTAAGATAGCCAGCTTGTCCCCCCATCGACAAAACTGGACTAAGAGTGGACGTGGAGAGTTGTCCTGACGTGGACTGCCTATCCTATAGGCACTTCTGATGTCTGACGTCTGCCACAGCTCGTGACTGGAGGAGTGGAGTTTCAAGACTTCTACAATCAGTGCTTCACTGGTCAGTTCTGTCCCTCTTCTGATTTCTTCAACACCAAAGAATCTTAGATTGCATCTAATATTTTGCGCTTCCACAGCATCTAATGTTTGGTTCAGTTAGTCTAACCGCTCCACGATGGCGTCCCTGTCATCTTGAAGCTCAAGAACATCCTCAGGATTCTTTTGTGTGCCTTTCTTCACTTCAACCAGTTCCGTAGTGAGATGTCGGAAATGTTCTTCCTGACAACGAAATTCTTCTTCCAATGTTCTATTCAAGTTTGTTGTGTTTAGCTGGAAGCTGTTCATCAGCTGTGCAAATCTCCATTCGAACAACTGGAAGAGGTTTGGTTCTTCAGAGCAAGCATTCATGTCAAACTTCTGTGCAGTCAGTAGGAGAGGAGTATAGTAGAGACCCACTCACAGAGAGCGAGAGAGCGAGGGAGAGTCACACATACAGATAGGTAAAAGAACCTTCCAGTAACTCATATTTGGTAAGAGTTGTTAAAACAACAAACAAACAAACAAACAACAGCAGCAGCAGCTGCAACAACAAACACACAGAGAATCGTATGAGGACAAGCGGCTGATGTTAGCCACTCCGCTGCTTTACGTTTTTCTCTGCATTTATGGGGAAACACATAAGACATAGGCGTTCATTTAGGGAAGTTAGTATACATCACGTGAAGATGTTTGATGATGATGATGTCAGCGTCGCAATATCTCAAGGCGTGTTTGTTTTATTCTGTGTTCTCTTCTCATGCTTTAAATCGAAAACTTTGTGCATGTGGCTCTGTCATCATATCGCATGGACTCTGTCTCTTGTTATTGTTTATTCTAATGATTAAATCCCTTATAAGGGCGGGGACTGGATATAAAAAAGCACACAAGTGCTTATTCATTATCCTCGAAATAAAAGAATTGGATTTTATTTCATTTGATTTAATCTCTGTCTCTGTCTGTCCCCTTCTATGTGTCATACTTCTCTCTTGTTACTAGTATACACAAAATTAGACAAACACAGAAATACACCATACTTATATGCTGTCTCTCTCTCACACACACACACACACACACACACACACACACACACACACACACACACACACACACACACACACACACACACACACACACACACACACACACACGTGCACGCACACAGTAGCAAAAATGGTTTGTTCTATATTTATATGACAGAGCAAAGAAGAAGAAGAATACCAACAGTCTTATGAAAGTGACGTCATCATCGTTATCAGTGACTGTAATGGCTGTTGGCATCTCCCCTTTTCCGCTGTAAATTCAGTGTAAACACAGAACATGTAAACTCAGTGTAAAACAGAAGACGGATGACTTTAGCGTTCTTCGCTTGTCAAACGATTGTTCGCCTGCCATTTTTTTGTGTTGTTTATTTGGCAGTGCTGACCAGCCTTTGCCATCTATCAAAGTTTTCGTAACTATCATGTTACTGACAATATCACTCCCTAGCAAGATGACCACCTTCCCGCACTTGAAACAAACAGGTGGCTGATGTGCTTCCCCTCTGCTAGGTCTCCCTTCGGAACTCCTGACAGGTCCTAAACCCTGCTGAGACCTGGCAAACTGGGACTTCCCCTTTCTTCCTGTCTGAATTTCTTTTCTTGAGCTCTGCCTTAGCTAACCTGCCTGCCCTTTTTGCTATGACAATCTTTGTTGTGATTGGAGCAATGTCTTCGGCCTTCCCGGGTTCTTCTTTCTGGACCTCAGTGACTAGCTTGAGTATTAGTGTCGAGAGTAGCTGCTCATGCAGAAACAAGTCCTTTATGTCCTCTACCCTATTCTCATCTCAACCGCTTGCCAGATACCAGCGAGAGAGGCATGTCTTCAGGCGAGACAGAAACTGTTCAAAGGATTCCTCGACGGCCTTCTGATAGACCGGAATTTTTCCAGTACGAATCTGCATAGAGGCAAAACACTCGCAAGAGAGTGGCTTTCAGAATGTTGTAACTCTGCACGTCCTCGGGAGAAAGACACAGGCAAACATCCCTAGCTCGACCCTGCAGAAGCATCAGCAAATGTGCAGCCCGAGTGTTATGCTTCCACTTGTTTAGCCCTCTATACGCTCAAAGTGCGCTCAAAATGCATCTAGATCATCCTTCTCATCAAAGGGTTGGATGCTGAACTGCTGATCACTGCGGACTGAGATCTCTTCCTGCTTCAGCTCTAGCTTTCTTTTAAAACTATATCTTTCCTCCACCCTTTCTGCCTCTCTGTAACTCATCTCTTCTTCTTTCAAACGCCTAGCCTCTTCATTCTCTTCCAGCCTCCTAGCTTCTTTCCTTCTCTACTGCATCCATATTCCCCGACAACCCTAACTCAGAGCCCAACCTGCGGAACTTAGCATAAGGGTCCTCATCAGAAACAGCGGCCTTACTTTTGCCTTGGCTCCCTGGAGAGTCTGAAAAGTCACCTCCTAGCCTTTCCTTCACCCAGCCAGACAGCTTGTCCTTCTCAAACACTCCAGGAGACTCTTCCTCTTTTGTCTCTTCAGTCTTGGAACCTGGAGTGGCTGGCACACTAGTGGTATTCCTACAGGTAGGCATTCTACTAAAAGAGATTTATCCTCAAGGAGAGAGTTACCCCCAAGAAAAAGTCTACCTGGCCTTGTCAAGCTTATAATATCAAGAGGAGTAGAAACCCACAATATCTTACTCTTACCACAAGGTTTGAACCTCGAAGACACTGATAACCAGAGACAAAGTCACTCTACATTTCCTTCAACTAACAAGTCCAAAGAATCAAAAGGGGTGAAAAGGGAAAAAGAAAACAACTGTAGAAATTCTCGTCCTATGAAAACAAGACAAACAAAACAGGACACCAACCCCACAACCCAGCTAACCTAACAGTTACGCTGCATCTCCACCATTGTCACACTCCATAAGGGATTGTGGCTAAACCCCCACCCATTCCCTCTCTATCTTCCCAACAACAACAAACACAGGACACAGAAGAAAAGTTCCAGACTTTACTGTTAACCTTTCAAAATACAATCCCACCAGACAAATACTTTTTAAACACACAAATTCAACTTCCAAAAACACTCTCTAGGATTTAATCTTATATTCCCCTCCCCTCTTCCCTAACAGTTCTGAGTCCAACTCGAGAGATGCTCGCCTCCCACTCCTCTCACAATCTCAGCACTTCAGCACACGGCATCCTTGCATAGCTCTCAGGCCACAGAGATCCTCAGGGCAGGCTAAAGGTGGCCGGGCGATGGGGAGAAGGGAAACGGGTCGTGGGGAAAAGAGGTGGGTCCAGGGAAGGGAGCGGGGGGAGGGGGGGGGGGGAATAAAGGAAGATGGGGATTCCGAAGGGTCAAGGACAAACCACCAGTGACTCCCTTCAGGGCACTCCAGGCAGTACCCTCTCCAGGCACGACTCCACTACTGGAGGCACCCACAAGAACCTGGATTAGGTAATACTCGCTATTTCTGACCAGCTGCTATGGCGCAGTGGTTAGAGCCTTGGGTTACGGACTGGAAGGTTGCAGGTTTCATTCCCATAAGAGTCATAAGGATTTTTCGGACTCCTACCCAGAGTGAGTGTGCTGTGGGCTCAGTGGGAAGACTGGGACCACACAGTCGGGCTTCATCCACTTAACAGATGCGAGTTTGAGAGTGTTGCTCAAATTAGCTGACAAACTCTGCAGGTGTCTGTATCTCTCTGGCCTGGTTGACGCCGGGATATATTGATAGTAAGCGTAGAGTACAACCCTATCAAGTAGTCTCAAAGCACATGCACCTCCACAGCAGCATCATGTCATCCTCATTGTCATTGATCATCATGCAATACAAAAAAATGCCTCTGATTCTGTGGTCTCAGTTGCTCTGGCCTCATGGTGACCTCAGATTTGGTTTGCCCATACACTTCTGTGCCTGTGGTGAGTTTGTGTCAAAGCCTTTGGGGTTGGAGATTTGCAGCAGACAACATGAGTTGGAGGGGCGTTGTGGTGGTTGCCACCTCGGGTGGGCATCTCACTCAGTGTGGCTCCGCGACTGAGCTAATACTGTCGTTAGTAGGGGGCTTAGTAGGTGATGGGCTCCCTGTCGACTTTCATCCCTGAGGATGCGACATAACGAATCTGGGTATAGTTGTGGCGGGCAGATTGGAATGAGTGGCGTGGGAACAGCAGGACGGGGGACGTCACAGAAGATGACGCAGCAAAACAAACCCAAATAAATAAATAATGGCCATTCCTAAGCATACACCCATAACTAGCACTATGGTATCTAGGGTTACTTCCCTTGCATCCTCTAGGTTGACAAATTGTCTATTTACACCCAAAGACTCCACCCTATCCACCCAAGAAAACATCTACATTTTAGAATCTAAACGAGAACTGATGTCTATTCTTTAATCATTTATGTTCAAATTCAGTTACGTTAACATACTTTTAAAAACATTCTTCCACAAAAGAGAATTACTCTTAAAGAAAAACAATAACAACCACATACAACTGTTAAATACACAAAACTGCACTCAATCCCAAATTACTTAGGAATCAACCAATCAATTTAAACTTAAGAAATATTGAGTGTTCTAAACACAAGTAAGAACTCTCTCTAGACAAAAACATAAGCATTTAAAAACATACATTAAAGGTAACATCCTACCGTTCACTAAAGGATAATTTTATGTCTATCTAACAGAACATAAACCTTAATAATTAGGAAACCTCCCTCAAATGCACACTACACTAATTTCTTCAAGAACCAGTCAACTACGCACACAAGACACAGTCAACAACAACCACAACGAACCACCACAGAAATCAACCACATCTACAGAAAGACCATCACCTGTCACTGGGAAGGAATAGGGAGCAGTCCTGCACCCCAAGGAAGACGTTGACAAGATGGACAGCACAAACGAAGAAGATAGACTGGGTTATTGGGAGCCTGAACTACTTCAAGGATGAATGCTTCCCTCTGCTCTCCAAGAGGAGACACAACATCCCAGGAAGAACGGTGCACTCCTGCACCTCAAGAAAGACGTAGACAGGACAGACATGATGCAACAACGAAGAACGAAGACCGGGTTCACAGGAGCCTGAACTACTTCAAGGCACTGCTCCCCCCTGCTCTCCAAATAGAGCGACACCACGCGGCGCCCAACGGCCAACCCTAGAACAGCGACCAACGAACTTCTTCAGCCAAAGACTGACTCTCCTCCTCCTAACTCAAGTCAAGACCTCCTCCTATTTAAAGCTGCTGCTACTCAGCTGATGAAGCAAACCCTAACTCACGACCAGGAACTTCACGAGAGGCTAACCTGCATGCAAAATTGCAGAGAAAAGGGAATGTGAAAGCCACTAGGCTGGAGTTCACCAAATACGTGAAAAATGCGTATGTGACAGAGAAATACACTAGCACACAGAACCAGCACGGAGTTATGCGTGGAATTACGCGCGGAATTATGGAACCATGACAGTTTGCTCTCTCACTGTTTGTCTCCGACCCCACCCCCCTCTCTCACTCTGTGTGTGTGTGTGTGTGTGTGTGTGTGCGTGTGCGTGCGCGCGCGCGCAAGCATGAGTGTGTCTCTTAAAAGGGACAGAGAATTCATTGGTTGATCAAGCGTTGTGGGGTACTGTAGGCTGTTCACCAGCATCATCACTCTACAGCAACAAACAGTTAACATGCCCCCCCCCCCACACACACACACACAAACACACACACACTGACAACGTCAATGAAGGGAAAAGCCTTTTGGGACATAGACAGGAGTGCCACAACTACTACAAGGGAAAACTGGGGGAAGGGAAAGAGGGGAGGGTGAGAAAGAGAGATAGGAGAGACAGGTGAGAGGGAGTGAGGGAGACAGCGTGAAGAGAGAGAGGCTAAGAAAGAGAGAGAGAGAGAGGGTGGGGGAGAGAGAATAGAGAGAGGGATGAGGGAGGCTGAGAGAGAGGGGGACGGAGAGAGAGACAGAGAGGCTGAAAGAGGGGGTGAGAGAGAAAGAGAGAGAGCGGGAAGGAGGGAGATAGAGACAGAGAAGGGAGGGAGACAGAGAGAGACAGAGACAAAGAAGAAAGATGCTGAGAGAGACAGAGACAGAAGAAAGATGCTGAGCGAGAGACAGAGAAATGTCAGACAAATGCAGAGTCAGAATCCGACAGACAGGCAAAAGACAAACAAAAAGCACACAAATACAGACATGGAGTTGGTCACAGAGAGAACTCTGAACTCTAAAACTTTTTAATTGTACTTCGTTCATGGGCCACAATACAAGTGAAAGGGACAATGGAGAGTAATAATAAGTAGACCAAAAAAACAACAACGCAACTTCAATCAATTCTCTAAACATGCAATACATTCTAATGCATAGCAAAGTACTCAGCATAATCAATATCATGATCCTCAACACAGTCATGACTAAGATTGTATCAATATCGGTGATTACAATCCAAACACTTCTCACCATTATCTTCATCACTTCCAACATCGTTGTTTGTGCTATGTTAACATTCATACAGGCGAAATCTTGGTAACTTCTCAAGTTCACATCGGTATAGACCTAATAGGCTACTTTCCCACTTTACTTTCTTTTTCAATGCAACAACTAAGACACATCCACACCCACCCACCTATTTTATAGATTACAAAAACGGTGCTAAACACCATGTAGACACCTTTACCTTGAAACAAATTGTCAAAGCACATCAAAAGCAGCATTACATTCCAGTCAGCTCTTTCTTTCTCTTGTTCACTGAGTGAAAAATATACCTTGAGACACCAATACATTTGTTTGGAATTAGACACTTGTAATAACATGTGGATTGGGGTTGTGGCAAGCACCCCCCCCCCCCCCCCCCTCCGAAACTTGGCTCTTAAGTCAGAATATGTGGAACACACAAACAAAAAGTGGTGCTGGTCTTCCTTTGCTGACTTGGAAAATGGACAAAATTTCTACTGTGGAAGATTGCTTAATCAGTGTACATTTGCATTAATAGGGAGAAAATTAAATCTGGCTTGTGAGATGACCACTCTAAAACAGTAGGTATCCATGTCAGACACGTATTTTTCTTTTTCAAAAATTATTTTTAAAAGATCTGTAATAGTTATATCTGCCACGGTCTCTTATATTGCAAGTCCATTCTTGTATGTATAGATCAACCAGTCTCTGCTTAAATAATCTTAGAAACACTTTGACCTGACCAACACCCTGCTGCAGCCAAACAAAACTAAATCCTGTCTCACATAAAAATTTCCCTGATTTTCGACACCCAACAATCTTTACCCACTTTGTCTAATTCTAGTAACATCTGATAAGCTATATGTGGCAGTCTTTCATTCTTCATTTGTAGTAATATAAACTAATACCCTAAGATCGAAACACAAGAATTAACGTGAAGAGGAAATCTTCCTAAATCACCATAGACCATTTTTTTAAGTTCTAACTGGGACACCTGAGAATCTTTTCCAGGCCATAGAACAACTTTTTCTAGATGATCTAATTTAGATCAGCCCAATATTTCAGAAGCATACAGCAGAATTGGTTGAACTTCAACATAACAAATCTTTAAAAATACTTTGGCGGTCATTTCCTTGTACTTTTGAAAAGCCTTATTCAATTGGACTACTGCTTTCTTACCCTTAGATGCTAAATGTTCAGGACCTCTTTTCATACTAATCATAGTAGTAAATTGGAAACCCAGATAACAATAACTATTCACTACATCTAGTTTCTTACCACCAAAAAATCCATTGCTCATGTCGTCCTAAATACCCCCTTTTGCTGAATACCATGACTTTTGTTTTATCAGTGTTTACATTAAATTTCATGTCCTTGCAACACGTCTGCAAGATATTTAATTGGTTTTGTAAGCCATGCACTGTTGTAGATAATGAAGCCACATCATCTGCAAAAAAGTAGTATAAACAATTCCATAATGTCTGGCACAACTTGGATACCATGTCTTCCTTTCACATTCATGTGATTAGCAAGCTGATTTATAAAAATAGAAAATAAAGTAGGACTTTAAACAGCCAACAGGGCACTCAAAGTATTCAGTAAATTCACAGTTTGCACATACGCACGAGACTAAAGAAAAATACATTGCCTTCAAAGAGGCCCAAAACTTTCCATTCACACCTTGGTTTCTCATACATTCAAGAAGTTTGTCATGGTGTACAGAATCAAACGCTTTTTTAAAATCAACAAACGCTACATAAAATTGTCTGTGTTTCTTCATCATACATTTTTTAACAATTGCATATAAATTAAATATTTGACCTACTGTTGAATACTCCCTACGGAAACCTGCTTGACTCTCAGAAATCATATTGTTGTCTTCTAACCAATTTTATAAACTTGTATTTAAAATAGTTGCAAAACACTTTGAAATAATACGTAACAATGACACTCCTCTGCAATTTTCTGTCCGGATCTCCTTTTTTGTAAATAGGTATTATTATGGCTTTTGACCAGTCTTTGGGATACAAACCTGCAGTAAAAATAGTGCTGAAATTTTTTTAACCAAAAACTCCAGTACAACTTTGCCTCCATTTTTCAACATTTCAGATGATATATTATCAATGCCACTATATTTTCCTCTTTTAAGTTTTGATACTGCTTGTGCCACTTCAGTTTCAGATATATCTTGATTCAAAATAGGCTCAGTTCTTTCCTGTAAATCAATATTCATATAATTTCCTTCCATGTTTTCATCAAGGTTCTGAAAAACGCTTTTGAAATGATTATACCAGTCTTCAGTACTAATGTTGTTGTAAACTACCGCACGATTTCCACATCCCATACTCCTTTCCAGAAAATGAGAAGAATTTGAAATGTTATTTGCTAAAGATTCTGTTTTCATTCTTCTGTAACTTTGTTTTTTTGTCTTTAACAACCGTTTATATATTTTCCTTTTCTGAACATAAATTAGTCTATCATCTTCATTTCTGGTTTTTCTGAATTTAATTTTTTTTTAAATACTTTCTTTCTTTGCGACTTCCCATTCATCATCAAATCATTCACACTTTTTAATTTCATGCTGAGATATCTTTTTGAATATACATGCATTAACCTCCTTCAAACTTTCAACAAACATGTCTAAAGCCTCTTCTATATTGTTTTCTATTGTACTTATGGCCATTGTAAATTTATTATATATGTCGGCAGTGTTCAATGCCTTAAGAAAGTCATCCTTCTTATTTCCATTCCATATAAATTTGTCATAAGACATTTTACTTTTAGAGGTCTGATTGCATAAATTTTCAGAGACATAACTGGCAGTTTCTATCTTTATACAAACTGGAAGATGGTAAGATTCTGTTCAACTGTCCACAACCACAGAACAGATGCTATACGTTTCAAAGAGGCGATAAAATAGTCAACTGTACTTGAACCAGAAGACACTATGAAAGTGTAACTATTGTCAAATCCTGGATTAGACAGCCCATTCAAAATAGCACAATCAAATATATTACACAATTCTATTAACTGATTACCAAATACATTTGTTTCTGAATCATGTGATTTTCTTAGCAATTGAAAATTGAAAAAAAAATACAGGTTTTCAAAATCATCAAAGTCATCCCCTAGATTATAATTATTGCCAGCTGTTCGAGCATTAAAATCCCCTGTTACCAACATATTAAAGTCAAGATGTGAGCTTTGAAGCTCAAGCAAACACTGTCCAGATCTTCCATGCCATACACCCCTTGTTTTGTTTTCCATAACACAGAATCGCATGGAGGAGTATATGTACATCTCTGTGTAACTTTACAACAATAGTATTCTCAAACTCAACCTCAATTTTTTCTACAAAAGTCCCTACAAATTTTCTGGCTAAAAGTATCACCCCTCCCGAATATCTTCCTTGATGCAACAGCTTTTTAGCCCCTGAAATAAACATGACATAATCCCTAAAAACAGGTAAATCAACATTAGATGCAACAAAAGTTTCTGTTAAATAAATATCATATCTAAGCAAAAAAACTAACAAAATCTCTGTTGTCAATTTTGGGTAAAAGACCATTTACATAATAATTAAGAAAATTTATTCCAGCTTTCCATTGGAATGTTCTGCTGTCATCCCTGGTGGTGGTGCGGTAGTGGTTGGAAGGCTGCCCTCTGGCTGCCTCCTGGACATTCTGTTGAGCCCCATGCTGGTGTGGTGATCCAAAGGTTCTCTGCCAGGATCTGTTGTGGACTCGTGACTGGTAGTGGTCACGATGCTGATCCTCTTCATCCTGTGGAGGATTGAAGTTCTGCTGAGCCCTCTGCTTCCCAGGATGATGGCTGTCTGCATACACAGGATGGGTGCCTCTGCGATATGTGTCACTTCCCCTGTCCAGAATTGGTGGCCAGTTTTCCTCTTGCTGGTAATGAGGTTGACCACTGAAGTGTCTCCTTTGGTCTTCATGCCAGTGGTTGGATTGCTGCTTGTCCTTAACTTGCAGTTTCCCATGATGGAAATAGGCTACTTTGCCCTGGCCTCGATGGAAGTCTATGGTTTCCCTCTGATGTAACGTGAGGTCAGATGAAACCTTAATACCACTTCTCCTCAGACTGTCCCGAAGTTCTCTGTCTGCCATCACCGCCATCTTATCTGACCATCGGCAAAAATGAACGATGATAGGTCCTCGTTCACCCTTCCAAGAATGTGGCTTTCCAATGCGGTATGCCCTTGCTACACCCTCCTGATGCCAGTCCAGGTAAGGGGCATGGTCATTGAGAATGTCAATGATGTACTGAGTAATTGTGTGCTCAGTTTCACCTTTAAGTTCCTCAACGTTGATGAATTTTACATTGTTTGCTTTTGCACTTTGCTCCACTGATTCCATTTTTCTCTCCAGTTTTTCTAATCTGTCAAACATCACTTTCCTGTCTTCTTGTAGGTCATTGATGCCATCCCTGTATTGCATCACACCCTCTTTCAGTGAAACAATCTCTTCTATAAAATGAGATAATCTTCCATCTAAAGCTTTAAACTTGTCTTCAATAGTTTTTAAAAATCTTTTTTATTTCATCTGAATGTAAAAGGAGTCCCTGCTGAATCTGGGAAAAACGCCAGTTGATCATATGCATAATGTTTGCCAGTGTTGAAAACATTTCCCCCTGGGACTTTTTTTTTCAAGAGCCTGTTTTTACTAAACTGAACTTCTTTAACAGTACACCAGCAGGAAGAGCAAAAATAAGGTCAAAGACTAATCCCCCAACATAGCAACAACCAGCCTTGCACTTGCTACATAGCTTGCAGTGTGAGTGTACCTCAACAAAACGTTGATTTGCAGGTGTATTTTACAACCCTGTTTCATGGGTTTGGATCAGATTTGATTTGAAATCACTATAAAATCATTCTATATGTCTATCTATCTGTCCCGTAGTCTGACGACCGTGGGGGCACCCTCAAAGACTCAACAACCAGTTCCCTCCATTCCTCTCTCTGTTCTGCCTTTCTCAGGGTTTTGTTGAGCTCTAGGCCTGTCCATTCGCTGATGTTATCCTCCCAGCTCTTCCTTGGTCTGCCTCTTCTTCTTCCTCCCTGGACAGTGCTTTGTAAAACTGTCTTTGCAAGTCCTTTGGATCTTGTGGCATGCCCATACCATTTAAGTTTACGTTTTTTCACGATCGTTAGAAGGTTCTCATAGGGTCCAATGGTTTGCTGGATTCTGTTATGCACGCTTTCGTTGCTTATGTGGTCTTTGTAGGAGATGCCAAGGAGTCTCCGAAAGCATCTCATCTCCACCGCCTGTACTCTTCTCTCCAAATCTGCAGTCAGGGTCCATGATTCACAGGCATACAGAAATATGGATATGACAAGGGAGCGCATTAGTCTGATCTTGGAGATAAGTGAGATATTTTTATCTCTCCAGATGGTGTTTACTTTTGACAAAGCTGTTATTGTCTGGGCAGTCCTGCATACTACTTCTGGCTTGGATCCCTGGTCTGATACAATGGCTCCCAGGTACTTGAAGCTTTGAACTGTTTCCAGCTTCTGGTCATTAACCCTGATATCAGTGCTAATGCCGTTGGTGTTATTAGTCATCAGTTTGGTCTTCTCTGCACTGATTTCCATGCCGTATGTTTTGGAGGCCTTGTTCAAGTGTTCTGTTAGGCTGGCAAGCTCTTTTTCTGATCCTGCTATTCCATCAATGTCATCTGCGAAGCGGAGGTTTGTGATCGTTCTGCCACCAATGCTGACTGATCCTTCATGATGTTCCAGTGCATCAGCCATGATTCTCTCAAGGAAGATGTTGAAAAGAGTGGGTGAGAGTAGACAGCCCTGCCTTACTCCAACTGTTGTTCGAAACCATTCTCCAATGTTGTTGTTGTAGTACACTGCACTGGTGGCCTCGCTGTACAGCTGTTTGATGACTCTGATCAGGTTTGCATTGATGCTGTACAAATTCATGGTTGCCCACAAAGCTGCATGCCACACCCTGTCAAATGCCTTCTTAAAATCGATAAATACGTGGTAAAGGTCTTGTTGATGTTGAAGGTACCGCTCACATAGTATTCTGAGGTTGAATATCTGTTCTATATATCACTTGTAATTAATAAACAGTCATTTTCGGCCTAATTACTAACCTCTGAGATAAATTGATGGTACCTTCGTCTGCACCAGCCCTATATTGTTACTCTTTCAAAAAATTGTCACCATTCAAGAACAAATACAGTCACTTTTCATAAAAAAAAGGGGGAGCACCACTCCAGCATGCCCACACTGCTTCACCCCTTTCCGAGAGACCCCAGTCAGAGAGAGAGAGAGAGAGAGAGAGAGAGAGAGAGAACAATGAACAATGAACAATGAACAATGAACAATATTTATTGCTATTTAGCAATCAAGCCATATAGCGCTGCGGCGCGGTAACAAACGATATCGAACGCGACGCGATTACAGTGACATGGAAACCATGTCAGTAATGGTATGTACATCTAGATCTGATACATTATTGTCCGTGTCTCGGTTTTCAAAACAGCCTTTCCTTTTCCAGTCTGCAGCCAGCGAAGTCAGCCCATGTAAACCGGATCAGGTCCCGAAGATGATGTAATTCCTGTTCAGCACGTGCCACTGTCTCTGCGTGTTGTGTGTTAGGACGCTGCTTCCCTTTACGAAGTCTGGCAAGCCTGACACGTTCTTCTGGCAACATGTTTCTGTCTTCTTGCTTGATGTACCAGAAAACACACATAGATTCCTCGCCAGTATCTCCATTACAAGAATATTCTAGGGCGATGTCATCCGATTCACACATCAGAATAGTTTGATTGCCTGAATCTTGAACTACAACCTTTCGAAACTGTGTGTTTCTTTTGCTGTCTCGTAATCGACGCTGCACACGTTTGTCTGTCAGAGTGGACACATACTCTTTCACAATACCAGTATGAAAACCTTCAACTGTGCAGTCAACTTTTTGTTCTTCGTCCACATCAGACAACTCAGGAGACACACCGATCTTGCTGTCTGTTGCTGGTTCACACGGAAATCAAGTGATTCTGTGTGGCTGGGGACTTTTCACTGCACTGTCGACAACAGCTCTGTGTACCGCTGGTTTGTTTTGATTCTGCATCCACTCTTCACGATGCAGGGAGTCACTGTCAGACAACACCGGCTCTTCCAAAACACTGTCCTTGTCACATGACGACTTGCCTGTCTTTCTTGATGTTGTCTACTTCTTTGGACGTCACGACGGATTTGGAAGGGCACTTCTTGCGAAAATACTGAAACTCGCGAATTCGGTTCAGCACTGGGTCCGCCATTTCTGTTGACACTGATTTCAGCTGGCTTCAGTCGCAAGACGAAGACAACGCGCCGCTCTCCCCCGCGACTTTCCAGCTCGATAGGACGTTGTCGATCAGCAGGGCATTTAAAGTTGTTATACAGTTGCTGGAAAGGCCAGTAACTGACATTTTGAAGCTTAAATGCAAAAATTGCAGCGCTTACTAACAGCACGCCCCTTTCGTTCTGGGCCCGCACGCCAACCAGAGAGAGAGAGAGAGAGAGAGAGAGAGGAGAGAGAGAGAGAGGAGAGAGAGAGAGAGAGAGAAGAGAGAGAGAGAGAAAGAGAAGAGAGAGAGGAGAGAGAGAGAGAAAACAGACAGACAGACAGACAGACAGACAGACAGAGAGACAGAGAGAACTTTGAACTCTGAAATGATTTAATGTACATTGGCCTTGGACCACAATACATTTGTTGGGCTTGGGATGGAACAATGGGTTCATTTATCTCATTGGCAAAGCAAATGCACAAACAAATAATGATTTATGATGATTAAAGAAGAAAAACACAAACATAAACATAGCCAACTCGTGCAAAAAGATTATGCAGTTACAATTTATGACTGTTTTAAAGAAAAAAACACCATTTTCTATTTCTTGATTATAAACCTTAAATTAAACCATAACCCAATCATAGAAAGAAGAATGCTATCAAAGGAAAATCATCCCATATTGAGTATATCAAATCGTAGCAGTTTTCCAATAAAGTATCTGAGCCACATTGTTTTTCCTTTTGTTAATAAAATAAAAATGTATCTAGACAAACTTGTTTGTACTCACATTTCTTACTTTGAACGGATCTGGCAATGGTACATTGATACATTTGCTTAAAAACTTTTTTCTTTAAATTTGGTAACATGTAACATTCCAATAGAAAGTGGGCTTCATTTTCAATTTCGTTTTACAAATGGACATAATTTTTTCTTGGATATTTCACTATATCTGTAAACATTATTGTTAAGAGTAAAAACATTAAATCTTGCTTGTGTAATTTTGCTACACGAAAGCAGTAGACATCTATAGAGTTTAAATACTGCTTTTTTTACAAAAATACTTTTAAACGATCTAAAAAACATCATACCTCTCTTTATCCGTAGAATCCCATCCCATTCTTGAATAAACATATCTACTAATGTTTGTTTAAACATACCTAAGAAAACTTTTACATCCCCGACACTTTGTTGCATCCAAACAATGTTAAAACCTGTTTCACACAAAATTTCTCTTATTTTTGAAATCCAGCAATATTTTTCCACTGCTGTCTAGCTCTAACTGCATGCAGTAAGCTTGAATTGGTATTCTACTTTGATCCATTTGCAATAGTTTGAACCCCAAAACTTGATGGCGCTTGTACAGGAGTTTACATAAAGTGGATATCTGCCTAAATCGCCATAAACCCTCTTATTAGGTGTTCTTACAGTACCCTAAAAATCTTTTGCATGCCATCAAATGAATTTTCTCGATATGCTCTAGTCTGTTTGTTCTCCCCTATTTCCCCTGAATACAACAATATTGGCTGAATCTTAGTGTCGAAAATCTTGAAAAAAGTACTAACTTCATTTCTTTATACCTATGAAAGACTTTGTTCAACTGAACCACTGCCTTCTTTCTTTAGTGACTAAATGTTTTGTACCCAAACTTCAGCTCATCTTTTTTGTAAAACTAAAACCTAGATAGCAATACTGATTCACAACTTCTAACCTAATACCATTGTAATTTCCATTTTCCCGTTTTTAAAAAAATCCCCCTTTTAAATACCATGACTTTAGTTTTATTGATATTAAAATTTAACTGAAGATCATACAGCAGTCTTTCAAATGTTTAAATGATGTTGCAAACCCCGGGGTTGTTGAAAATAAGGGGAACATCATCTGCAAACAGCAGAAAAAAATATCTATAATATTTGGTAGTAGCTGTATCCATGTTTGCCCTTTTTCGTTCACTCATTTGCAAGCTGGTTAATGAATATTGAAAACAATGAAGGACTTAGAACACAACCTTGTCTGACTCCCAATGGACATTTAAAAAAACCCCCCTGATAAAACCTTTTCGATACATTGAAAGTAATGACTTATACATTAGTTGATAATGAACAAAAGAAATTTTTCTTTATACCCCTGGTTTGATACAGTTCAAAAGTTTCTCATGTCTTACCGAGGTCAAAGGCTTTTTTGAAGTCCCAAAAGCAAAATACAGTTTTTTGCCTTTCTTGGACATGCACTTTTGGACAATTGAATACAGATTAAAGTCTGATCTACTGTAGAATACCCTTTTTTAAATCCTGCTTGGTTTTCACAGGGTCATGTGATTACTTTTTAGCCATGAATATAATCTAGTGTTTTATATAGAAGTATAGCATTTAGATAAGATGGTCAATAATGAGACACCTCTATAGTTATCTACAAACTTTGGATCCCCTTTCTTATATATTGGAATAATAATAGCTTTGGACTAAAGCAGTGGATATACACCTTTCTTGAAGATAGCATTAAACAGTTTGAATATAAACTGTCTGACTTCACTGCTTCCATTTTTTAGCATTTCTGCAGTGATTCCATCAATTCCACATGCTTTGCCAGACTTCAGTTTATAAATTGCTGCATTTATTTCTTCTTCTGTGATCTCTCCGTTTAATTCATGGTCATTTTCTTTTAGCATATTTACTTCTGTGTGCATGCAGTTATTATATATAGCTTTATTGCTTTGAAAAACCTCCTTGAAATAGTCAACCCACTCTGTAGATTTTATGCTGTTTGTCATTCTATCTTTATTAACACACCCCATACTTCTAAGCTCTTTCCAGAACACAGCTGAATTTGAACTATTGTTTGCCAGAGATTCTACCTTTTGTCTTCTATATGTTTGGCGTTTGGTCTTTAATAACTGTCTATATTTTTTCCGTGCTGTAACATAGATTTGTCTGTCATTTTCATATTTTGTTTTCCTAAATAAATTCAAGGCTCTTCTGGTCTCTTTTTTTAGCCTGGCGACACTCATCATCGAACCATCTTGACAGTTTATTCTGACAGGTATGACGTCTAGTGAGCATACACCTACTAGCCTCATTCAGACATTGTGTAAATTGCTCGAGCATCATCTATGTCACTGTCAAGTAGGTTTAATTCCCTAACAATTCCATTCTGCATAGTGTGGCTGTTAAGTGTTTCAGTAAAATCTTCCTTTTTATCATCTTTCCAGACAATTTTTTTCCACAACACTATTTTCTTCTTTGTTTGATTGTTCAACATTTTGTTTGATCACATCTGGTTTCAAGTCAACCCTCATAACAATAGGTAGATGATCTGATTCTGTAGTACTTTTTATGTCTACAGCTACAATATCAACAGATGCATATAATTCACAAGACATGATATAATAGTCAACTATGCTGGCTCTTGAGGATGAAATAAATGTACCCATCATCAAAGTCATGTTGACACAGACCATTTAAAATTAAGCAATCAAACATATTACAGATTTTAAGCAGCTGATTGCCAAACACATTTGTTTGTTTGTCTTGTGTATTTCTAGAATAATCTTTTCAACATCTACTGTATTTAACTCCCAATCAAATTCATCATCAGAAAAAGAAATGTTTTCGCATGCTGTTCTTGCATTCAAATCACCAGTTAGTAGAACATAAAAATCATCATTCGATTCCTGCAAGTCCAATATACACTGCTCTAGCATTTCCATGCTATAACCATTTTGGTGATGATTCCAAAATATAGAATCATATGGGGGTATATAAATACAAATTAGCAGTACATCTTTATTAGTTTGTAACAGATCCTTTTGGATGTTAAGCAAACCATATTATTATATACTACATCAACCTTTTCAACATAGCATGCATACTTTTTCTTCACCATCACTATCACTCCTCCAGAATATCGGCCCTGATGCAACAGTGTTTTGGCCTTTGATGTAAATACAACAAAATCACTGAATAGTGGTGATTCAAAATCAAAACTTACAAAGGTTTTCTGTTAAACATATAAAATCATGAGACAAAATGAAATTAACAAAATCATTATTTTCTAACTTTTGTAATAAGCCATTAACATTATAGTTTAGAAAATTAATATGTTGTTTATCTACAGTATTTACAAACATTGTCTGTTTCTCTTTGGATTTATTAACAGAGCCAGGAAATAGGGTTCCATTACTTTTAAATGAAGGTAATCTTCCTGTGGCCCGGCCAATGTCCTATTTCTTGGAGGCAGAGGCTCCAAAATTAGCAGGCTTTCTTTTCTCACGCGAAGCCACTTCGCTCTCTTGGGAATGTTCCCCCACTGAAACTCTCCTGAGAGAGTCCAGGATGCTGGATTGGCTAACTGACCTGCGTGTCTCTACGTGCGTGCTTTGAGCTTCTGTTTGCTTTTGAGAGGCAGCACGCCTTGGAGGCCTGGGCTGCCTCCCTGCTGCTGATGTCTGGGCATTACACAGGCTTACAGATCCTGCCTTGCCCTGCTCTGTCACCTCCACCTTTCTCTGAGAGTCGGCGTTTTTACTTCTGCTGGTGCCTGGCTGTTTATGGACTGCCTTACCATCTGTTCCTCTATTGTTCTTTAATTGTGAGACCTCGCTGTCACCATGTTTTTCTGGGCTCTTCACACTGTTGTTTTGGTCTACAGTGTCAGTCTGTCTGTCAACGTTGCCATCAGTCAGTTCTTGAGTCTCATTAACCTTTGTTATGTCTTGTTCACCGTCTGTAGTGTTCAGTTCATGTTCATGACTGTCAAGACCATGTTGGTGAAAGGTTTCCCTGTCACACTTCATTTTTACTTCAGTTTCGTCATCTGCAGTTTTGTCGTCATCTGTCTGTTCTTCATTCCTGGGTGATGGAGACAAGCTATTGTCTTTCTCTACAATGTTTTCCTCATTTTCGTCACTTTCACACCTGTCTGAGAGAGAGAGTGAGAGAGAGAGAGAGAGAGAGAGAGAGAGAGAGAGAGAGAGAGAGAGAGAGCAATGAAAACAATATAAACCCTAAATAGCTATGCACCATGAAATAAACCAAACATTTTCGGTCTGAAACATTACGTAACCTGCAGTTAGATCTACACTGGATCTCTTCCCAAATCAAGCACGCAGAATACTTTTCTGATCTACTAGTTCGAAAAAAGCCCTTCCAAAACAGCAGTTACTATTTCAAGATTGCCACAATTTTGGACCAACAGATAAGGTAGGAGACCACCTTAGACCTTAGGCCCAGTTGCCAGTTGGCATTTCTGGGCTAGATCTACTTGATCCTGTAGTCTGGGATTTGAGACCATATCTGTGGTGTGGTTAGGCCTATGTGTTATTGTTTGTCTCTATCTGGATTAAGATTGGCTCAACTGCACAAGCCCGTCAAACAGTAACTGGAATTGTTTTTTGAACTGCTCAGCACCATCGTTTTCTATCAACAACATATGAACACACAACTTAAAATAATGGCACTGAAAATGTAATGAACAAATAAAAACTCAGTCAAGACTGCAAAAATAAAACCAGTAATTTCTAGTAGTCCAGCTGCCAATGCAGGAATATTGGCCAAACCCTGCAAATGAGAGTAAAGGGCTGAATTTTGGCATACACATACTTTGGACCCTCCTCTACAATATTGGCATGGGAAACATCATACTGGCCAATTGTTTCTCGCTTATTTTGATGATCAAAGATATATGACCCACTTATCAAAGACCGCAAAAACTGCAACGCATCTTTACTTGTTCATCTTCTTATTTTTGAAGCAGCTCTTAATTAATTGTACATAGTTTCTTTGTGGCATCAAAAATGATTGCAAGAATACACACAGCAATGATTGATATTGGATTTTTTTGCATAATCTTTCATACATAAACATTTGGAAAAAAAAGAATATCGCTTTGTTTGTCTAACACAGAAGCACGGCTCCAGGATTTCACTCTAAGCTTTAAAATGTATGGAGCTGATGTTTATCTTCATCTACACACAGACACACACACACACGTGAATGTGCATGCATGCACACACACATGCACACACGCATACACACACGCATGCACATGTGAGCTGTGACAGTGTGATGATGACGTTCACTGATTTGGTTGACCAGGATTTGTAGAAAGAGGAGAACAACACTTGACCAATACAAGTAGCAGCAGCAGCAGTAGCAGCAACAAAAACAAAAACAACCACAGACACACATAAACACTTGTGCACACACGTGCTCACACACACACACCACACACACACACACACACACACACACACACACACACACACACACACACACACACACACACACACACACACACATTGGAAAAGACTTTTCTATTTTCTCAGCAGAGCTTGTTGCAATTGTGATGGCGTTAAACTTCCTGCTTAATTTTCCTTTCGCCTGTGAACAAGTATCATTCTGTGTTGATTCCAAGTCTGTTCTACAGTCTTTACAATCGTTTAGTTCTAATATAAGAGGTGAAATTGTGACTGAAATTGTTCATTTAATTCATTTTTTGTCCACACGTGGTACCTGTATACAATTTTGCTGGATTCCATCCCATTGTGGTCTTTGGGGAAACGAATGGGCAGACTGCACAGCTAAAAGGGGTGCAATGAACAAGGAAAATACCATCAAAATGCAACTGCCGCTGTCTTTACAAGAGGGATATTGTCTTCTAAAGAAGACTTGCTGGGATCAGTTTGGCACTCTATATCATGAAACTTATCATTCAAAAGGATGTGCAAGACCTAAGTCGACAAAGTCTAAATACAACGATTTATCTGATCAGAACAAATTGTGTCATAGACTGTTGACAAGTCTGATATACAGACTAAGGCTCGATGCTCTCAAAACGAAATTCAGTCGAAATGTGTCATGTATTTGTGGTGATCAGATTACGCCAGAACATGTTATGTTTTATTGTGATCAGTTGAAGCCTTTTTTTGCCGGATTGGTTGTCTAACAAGAACTCTGCTAGTTTATCCCACACAGACATTTTGGTTGATAATCTTAAAATGCTAGAATTAGTGAAAGGCTTGAGTAAGAGCCCAGTCGGTCGGTTTTTATAACAGATATTTGTTGTTCCTGTTCAAGTTAAATTTGATTCCGTTTGATTTCTTAATATAATATAATTCTTTTTTTCTAAAAAAAACATCACAACTATGTAGGCCTACAGATTCCTAGCTGATGTAGAGTATACAGTACCTATGCACACACACACACATACCTTACACACACATTCATATACATCAAAATACACACATACACTTGCATAAACACACACACACACAACCACACACAGGCATACATACACGTGCACACACACACACACACATACAAACACATGCGCGCCCGCACACTCACATACACTCTATACACAAATATGTACACACATCTACATCCATGTATGTTCTCTCTCTCTCACATACACACAAACACATATACACACCCACTCACATACACGCACATGCACACACACTCACACAAACATACAAACACACATACACACACACACACACACACACACACACACACACACACACACACACACACACACACACACACACACACACACACACCTTGTCTAATATCAGTAATGTGAAAAGACGTTAATTTAAAGAAGAACACACACACACACACACACACACACACACACACACACACACACACACACACACACACACACACACACACACACACACACACACACACACACACACACACACACACACACACACAAACACACACACAGAATCAAAACCAGACTCTTATATTAGAATAGTATACGACTATATGTATCAAACGAATACATATGATAAATGGATCAACACAGTGAAAAATATTTTGTACACAATTGGATTCAAACATGTCTGGAAGAACCAAAGTATTCTTAATGTTCCTCGGTTGAGTTATGCTGTTAGAAGAAAGTTTGAGGACATGTATCAAACATTTTGGATCTACCAGAAGAAAGAGTTTGCAAAACTAAAATTTTATGATTATGCTACCAAAGAATACAGACTGGAAGCATACTTAATAAACTATGAAAACAAAACCCATACGAAGACGTATTGTAAATTTCGCACAAGCTCTCACAATTTAATGATAGAGAAAGGAGGCACCAAAATATATCCAGAGAGGACAGAAAATGTAGATACTGTAACAAAATAGAAGATGAATTTCATTTACTCGATGAATGTATTTTATATGATGAACTCAGAAAGAATTTGTTATTAAAAATCAAAACGAAAGACAAAGAACGCAAAAACTGTGTACATAAATTAAGTGACATAATCACAGTTGATATATATCAAGCAGATATCATCAGATATGTGTATGAGCGTTTTGAAAAAAGAGAAAAAGAGAAGTAGAATGCAACATATTTTTAGTGTACATCACTTTTAGTCAAAATAGATAATTATAATTGATGTTTTTGTTGTGTCAAATAAGTCTGCATGACTTAAATGGCAATAAAATATTCTGAATCTGATTCTGAATTACACACAGAGGATAGCCTGGTGGTTAGAGTGATGTATTCGTGACTTACTGACCCGGGTTCGATTCTTGTTCAAGAGGATTTTTCCTCTGGAATTAACATCAGTGCCGACTCCACTCTCCCCAAATGTCTTTCAGATGAGACTATAAACTGAGGTCCAGTGTGTGAATGCACACAGAACATATTGCGCACATGTTAAAACCCGTTCCACTTTTCAGAAGAGTAAGCCATAGTGTGCTGGTGGGACGGAAGGCAAAATTTACAAAAAACTGCATACATTCAGGGACTGGATGAAGAAAAGCACATGAGTGCTTATTCCATTATCCTCGAAATAAAAGAATAAAATAAAATAAAATAAAATAAAACACATACACAATCACTTGAAAGTGTTCACAGATGGCACACACACAGACACACACAGACACACACAGACACAGACACACACACACACACACACACACACACACACACACACACACACACACACACACACACACACACGCCTGGACTTGCAGGAAAAGTGAAAGTACTGTCATGTGCTCTGATCCCTACTGCAGTCATCACATCCACCCCATGTACACAAGGCAGTACACTGCAAACTGGCTTTGAAGCATTGACAGCATACGTTCTCCACAGGCAGCTTACAGCCACAGTGGATCAGTTCTTGACAGGCTTCCTCTCCCTATGGCAGTGTAGTCCACACAGGTCTCCCTCCATCCATGATCCTGTTCTTTCTGCCAACCCATAGTCCAGGGCAAGGAAGGCCTGGTGCTTTCACCAAACAGTCCCCATAATGATGTGACCACTTTGGTAAACAGCTCATAGGGTATGCTGCTGAAGCACACTGAAAGTAAATGGAATGTGCCCCAGCTGCCATCTTCCTGTTGTGCACATCTTTTTCCTGGCGTCATCCACACTTTGTTATCCACTGGTCCTGTCATACAGCAGAACGTTGAAGAACCTCCATCATTGAGCCAGGTATGGCCAGGGTAGCTGGTTGTTCCATCATGAGCAGGAGAGCATCAGTCACTTGTGGATATGCAGCCCATGTATTCCACGCCCTAGTCTTTCCTTTTCCAGAGAAGAACACTCAGTTACTCCCTGTGAATGCATAGAAGGCTGGCAAGGCTTTGGAGTACTTTGGACCAAGCTGAGTGGCTGTTGTGTGGGATGTTAGGTATTTAAAGTATTTTTCAACTCTAAGAGAAATCTGCAGTTTATAAACTGCAGTTAACTGGACACAGGCAACACCAACTACGTCAGTATCGGTTGTCCTATTAAAAATAGTGTACAAAAATCATTTCGATTTCATTGTTATATTCTGTCCGACACTGCACAACAATAGAACATACAGAGAGAGAAACTTTATGTGGACAGATGAGAATATAATTATAGTCAACCCCTCAGACAGGCTCAGTGAATGCCTAGATTAGTATTATAAGTTATATGAGAATACAGTAACATTATTTCTTACAGATGACTCCCCCCCCCTCCCCCGGCGGGACATAACAAAGAAAGGGCATTCTTTATCTCGACTATCATTTAGCCTGCATCATGCACAGATAAGTGTTTAGATACTTACACACAAATACAATGCTGTGTTAAAATATTTTTTTGAACAGTTAAAGGTTGTTGTTCTTTTCCACATGAAAGACAGAGATGGGTTTAATAGTTGCCCTCGGGAGAATGATGTTATTACAGACGGACAAGAAAGAGAAACGATTAAAGTTAAACTAAGAAACTCAAAGCGTGTTAAGGTTGTTGTTTTTTTTATATAAAAACAGATCATCCAACGTCATATTGTGTTGTATAAACCACCATAGCAATACCTTTTACACACACACACACACACACACACACACACACACACACACACACACACACACACACACACACACACACACACACACACACACACACACACACACACACACACACACACACTTCACAAGTGCACGCTGTTTACAACACATGCTGTCAAAGTTATTCTAAACAGACACATACTGCCTTGTATGAATCTACAAGGAAAAGGACACAATGCTTGCTGTGGGCTAGGCCTATAGCCAGAGCAAGCGAGTGAGCCAGCCATCCAGCCATCCAGCTATGGTTTTTTTCTAGCCAAGCTGGTTATTGCACCATACTGAGCTGAAAGCTAAATAGTTAAATTTTAAAGAAAATTTTCGCCCTTCGGAATGGCAAACTTACTAGCAGTTTGTCGTCTTGTCCAAGACAAATTGGTGGCTGGTTGTTGGCTGCGATTCGAGTCCAGGTAGCGTTCCCCGTGTTGTTCTATTTATATTTCGTTTCGATAAGTAGACAATTAAATGGGTTGAGATGTGATGTACTGTGAATTGCCACTGCCTACTATACATTATTGTGCTGTTATATGTTCTATGTATTATTGTGCTGTCACTGTCCATTATAAATTTATGAGTGTCACTGTGTACTATGAAATCGCTGTGTATTATAAAGTATTGTGTGAATGCGTGTCCGCATTCCAAAGGTCGTGAATGCCAGAAATAATCTCCTTTGCCCATGCTTCATTAAAGCATGGGGATAAAAGTGCACTAGCTTTAATGGATCCTGGGCAGAGGAGATGGTTTTGCTCTTTTTTACTCTGATAGAGAAATAGTCAAAATAGGAGAGATGGCCTAAATGGGCATTGAGGGTAAATCACGTTGTTTTGTACAAATCTACGCAATTTTGGTCCGAGTGGCAATAGCCATGGAGGGCCAAAGTTGCGGCCATTTCTACAAAAACACCGTGAGTGAGCCTGATTGCCCATTTAGCCTATCTCTAACCAGCCGCGAAGGGACATGAGAGTTGTTGCGCCTAGTGAAACAGGGAGATAATTGCTTTGATAAAAATAATGTTACAGAATGAGGCAGGGGTAGAAAAGGAAGGTGGAGGATAGAGAAGAGGAGGAAGAGAAGAAGAAGAAAAGGAGGAGGACGACGACAACGTTGAGGAAGAGAGAAGAAGAACAACAGGAAGAACAAGGAGAAGAAGGGGATGAGGAGGGAGAGAAGAGAGAGAGAGAGAGAGAGAGAGAGAGAGAGAGAGAGAGAGAGAGAGAGAAGAGAGAGAGAGAGAGAGAGAGAGAGAGAGAGAGAGAGATACAGACAGACTGACAGATAGGCAGAGGTTTGTATGGACAAGCACGTGCGTGTGTACGTGCTGTGTATATGCGTGCATAAAAATAAGTTTTTATGTCTTCTAGTCAATGTGTTTAAAATTGTGTTCACAATTGATGTGTGTGCGTGCGTGCGTGTGTTTGTGTGTGTGTGTGCGCATGCGCGCGTGTGTGTTGGTGTGTGTGTGTGTTCGTGACATTTTATTTGAAAACCAATATGAAATATAGCTTTTGTGTCTTTGATATATTTGATGTGTATCAATCTGCCTGTCAGTATTGTAATTGCCCTTCATGGGATGATTACAGTGTTTTTGACTTGACTTGACTTGACTTGACAGGCTGACAGACAGACAGATAGCTAGACAGACAGACAGACAACAGATATATCGATATATAGATATATCGATAGATAGAGAGACAGATCAATCGATAGATAGAAAGATTGATTGGCAGTTACATAAACAGATAGATAAACAGACTGACTCATAGACATATGTACAGACAGAAAGCCAGCCAGTCAAATACGCAAAACAGACGACAAAACACACACACACACACACACACACACACACACACACACACACACACACACACACACACACACACACACACACACACAACACACACACACACAACCCACAGACTCACTCACACACTTACTCATTCACTCACCGACAGTAGAAGACAGCAACACCCAGCCCAGAGCCAGGCACCACAGCAGCCCTGTATGGAACTGGCGGGACGTCCACAGCGCAGCCAGCCGTGACGCTGCGCACAGTGACGTCACGCACGCAGCCCAACCTCCTGACGTCACACCCACTTGTGACGTCATCAAAGACCTAGCAGCGGGGGATTCCCCTCCGCAACGTCGGCAGCTCTCGTTATTGGCCATTGTTGTTATTATATCTGGAGATTTAAAAAAATCATGAAAAGCATCTATAATTTTTTTTTCAATATAGGGTTTTGGGGGGTTTGTTTTCCTTTCTTATTGTCTGTTTATCATTCATTGTCGTATTTTGTGTTTGCTTGCTTGGGGGTGGGGGTGGGGGGGGGGGGTAAAGGAGTTGTTTATCTACTTTTAGCTCGTGAACTTAAGAAAAAAAGAATCAATATTTGTCCAATTTTCAATCATCTACTAAAATGTTATGACCTTGAGTGTTAACTCTCTCTCTCTCTCCTCTCTCTCTCTCTCTCCTCTCTCTCTCTCTCTCCTCTCTCTCTCTCTCTCTCTCAAGGTGTAAGCTTTTTTAAAAAATTTTTTTTTAAATAAAATTATTATTATTATTATTTTATTTTATTTTTTTAAACTACACTTTAGTTATAAGAAATATATCTATCATAACAATAATATGTGTTAATCTGTACGAGTATAATGAAATAGAGTGTTGACAGTGATGATCTGCTGTTTTGAGAATGATATTCAGTATTTTTTTCCTATATCTTTTTTGTTTTGTTTGTTTACAAACAAAAAGCATTAAATCTTTAACACACACACACACACACAAACACACACACTCTCCCACTCTCTCTCATTTCCCTCGGGGGGCCGATCATGTAATGTGAAGGTGAAGACGTACAGAAATTGCTCTAGTATTTTTGTGTATTAGTAGCTAGTTTTAAGTGGCCTTAGTTTTTCATTGTTTGTATACAGTTAGATAAGGAGGATGGGAATATCCCTGCAGTTGTATAGGGCTGTCTGTGGGACATTTGCGGCAGTATTCGCCTGCTTCATGTCCAAACGGGCAGAATTTAAATCGGCCATTCGGACCTCCATCCTGACGCTAAAAAGCAGGCGAACGGTGTCTTGTTAGGACTGACCCTCACCTATCTCTTCTGGGGGGCCTTTTGCTTCGTGTGGTGATGTGGAGACCAACCCTGGACCCCCCTCCCCTAAATCCGCAGGCCAAGGACGAAAATTGAGGCAAACCAGCTTGACGAGTGGTGCTGGTGGTCGAAGCACCATAGCAGGAAAAAGTGCACGGAAAACTAAAGCCAGTGCAGATGTGACCGCCAGCACACCTACAACCATACACTGTAGACAGGAGTCTTCTCCTACAGTGGCTCCTGATGTGACATTTACCACGATGACGACCAAGTTGGAGAAAGTGGAGAACCTATTAAAGTCAACAACGGAGAGTATGAAGAACGAGATACAGTTGTTGACAAACAGTGTTGATGCCTTGAAGGAGGAAATGTGTGGTATCAGAAAAGATGTGAACAATCTTAGGGCTGAAAATGTTGCGTTAAAACAATCAAATACAGAACTAATGGACAGAGTGGAAAAACTAGAAAAGAAAGCAGACGATCAAGAAGGCCGGTCAAGACGAAACAACATAATTATTCATGGCATGGAAAAGAAAAGTAACGAGACTGGAGCTGATTGTGAAATGTTCGTGAAAAATCTTTTCAGAAAAAATGGATGTAGCTGATGTTAAGTTTGATAGTGTGCACAGGATAAATTCTAAACCCAACCTCCCATTATTGCCAGGTGTTGTTTTTATCAAGATAAGCTTAGAATATTGAAGGCTAAAACTCGTTGAAAGGTTCAAGGATTTTGTAGACGACGATTTTTCCAAAACTGTTAGAGATATTAGGCACAATCTGACCCCATACTTGAAGAGTGCTAGGGCAGAGGGAAAAAATGTGAGAATGGTCTTTGATCATTTGATCATTAATGGCGAAAGGATGACCCTTAATGATCTTCAAAGAAGGGTATAGCTTGTTGGCCGGCCCATACAATCATCCTGCCATAGTCTCAATTTACAGGGGTAGGAAAAAGAACAGACACCGGTCACTCAGCCTCATTAGATACTCATGTAATAGGGCTTAGCCCAAGTGAGGCTTGATGCAGTGAGGCGTGACACTTCACCACACACAGGACTAACAAAGACAGGTCTGACTTGACCTACAGCTAACACAAGCTGACCATGAGTATTGTAGGCAGCCTTTTAATAAAGCCTTCTTTAACCACTGTGAAAGCATAAATGCCCTGTCTTGTCATGTCAATGTAATTGGTGAAAGTGTCAGTCTAGATGCTGTTGGATCAATGGAATTGTGGCAATACAATAAAACAAATAAAGCTTTTTCATTTTTGTCTTGGAACGTAAATGGATTGTTGTCAAACTGGCTGATAGAGATTTTGTATCTTATGTGCGTAGCTTTGACTTATATGTCTGACAGAAACGTTTCCTGAAAATGGTCCAGCCAGATGTTTTTACTGGTTACAAGGCCTTCTGTAAGTCACAATTAAAGTTAGCCATCAAGGGAGGCGATCTAGTGGTTTAGTTTGTTTAATAAGGCATGAGTTATCTGCCTTTGTGAATTGTTTAGATGTTCCTTATCCAAATTTATTTGCATTTTTTCCTCTGTGACAAATCTCTGTTGTGTACAGCAAGAAATGTTTTGCTTGTCTGTGTGTATATCCCACCTGAAGGTTCACCTTTTTATAACATGTTTGACAATGATAATGGAATTGCTATGTTGGAAGAATGTTTAGTAAATTGTGTGGTGACACTGGATGAAGTAGATATAATACTATGTGGAGGACTTAAACAGCAGGACCTCAAACTTTTCCTGTCAGCAGTAGAAAATGACTTTAGTTCAGATGTCCAAAGTAAAAGTATGTCTCTCAGCAGCAATCGTAATTCTGAAGATTGTGTTATCAACAATTATGGTAAATTACTATTGAATATGTGCACTGCTCTTAGTTTACAAATTCTAAATGGCGTATGTAATGGTGACCAACAAGGACGCTATACATACATCTCTGATGGAGGATGTAGTGTTAATGATTATTTTTTAGTGTCAGATGATTTGTTCTCTCAGATTTTTGACTCATGTCGTTTGTTTGTTGCTGAGCGTTCTGATTCCGATCACCTTCCTGTTGAATTATATATTAATCCAGTATATAATACAGAGGTGGAAACTGAGAAGCCATCTGTTATGGAAAAGTTTGTATGGGATGAAAACAAACTCTCAGTTTATAAAGAAAATCTCCAGGATGTGAACATGTGTGAAATTTTTATTAATACCTTTCAGATGATTGATGAGAACATTAATGAAGCTTTAGATTTGTTTAACGGTTTCATAAAAGCCAGTGTTGATTGTATGAAGAAACAGGTACATATCAATAAAGGTCCATCAAATGATACTTGGTTTGATAATGAATGTAAAAGTATGAAATATAAGGTCAGAAAACTTCTGAAGACTTTCGAAAAACATTAAGAAATGAGGACAAAAACGTGTACTGTGTCACAAGAAGGGAATATAAATGCATGCTTGAACGAAAAAAGAAACAGTATAATAAAACCTTACTTGCAGATATGATTCATCTATCTCTTCTCAAATCCAGTTCTGGAAAAGTGTTAAGAAGGCGTCATTTAGAAAAAGTCAGCCAAAGAATAGTATATCATTGACATGATGGTTTCAACATTTCAAAACCTTGTTGGAGAAAGACTCATTAGCCAACTCCATGATTACTGATGTTGACAGTGATGGAACTGAGGAAGATTTTGATCGTCCCATATCTAAAGATGAAATATTAGGGGCACTTAGAAAATTAAAGACTGAGAAAGCAGCCGGTCCTGATCAAATCATTGGTGAATTGCTAAAATATGGAGGTGAAAATATTGTGCTTTTCCTTCTAAAACTATTCAACAAAATTTTTGATGATGGTCTTTTTCCAGATAACTGGGCTGAATCTATAATACTAACATTGCATAAAAAGGGTGATGTTGATAACCCTAATAACTACCGGGGAATTTCTCTTACAGACATAAGTAGTAAGATATATAGTACTATTATTAACAATAGGTTACAGGAATGGGTTATGAAGAATAATATTACAGGAGAGCACCAAGCTGGTTTTAAGAGAGGTTACTCCACTATAGATCATATGTTTACTCTGCTTGCGTTTGTACAGAAACAGTTTGCTCATAACCGTAAGCTCTATGTAGCATTTATTGACTTTGAAAAAGCATTTGATTCTGTTAACAGGAACTTGTTGTGGCCTATTCTCCTGAAAAATGGTGTGAAGGGAAAACTATTACGATGTTTGAGAGCCATGTATCAGAATGTCAGAAGCAGAATAAGATGTGGAACTAAAGTGACTGACATAATATACTGTACCACTGGTGTTAAACAGGGTGATGTATGTAGCCCCTTATTGTTTTCTGTTTTTATCAATGAGTTAGCCAGAGACATCATCAATAATGGTAAACATGGTGCCACTTTCCCCCAAGATTTCTCAGAGTTGTTTATTCTTCTGCTTGCTGATGATGTTATCCTGCTATCTGAAACAGTTGTAGGCTTACAAAAGCAGTTAAACAGCTTAAACAATGCTGCAACATCACTGGATCTTAAGGTTAATCTGAGTAAGAGTAATATCGTTGTATTCAGAAAAGGTGGATATTTAGCTGCTCATGAAAAATGGTTGTACAATGGAAATATCATGCCTGTGATAAATGTATATAAATATTTAGGAATCTGTTTTTCTACTAAGCTTAGTTTCACAACTGCATGTAAAGATCTGGCAAGTCGAGGTAAACGAAGCTTGTTATTGTGTTGAAAAAACTACGAATATTGAATAATAACTCTTTTGATTTGTTCATTAAGATATTTGATGCACAAATACAACCCACTGTGTTATATGGTGCAGAAATTTGGGCTTGGATGCAGCTGTAACTCATTGTGAATCATGCACCCTTTGCTTAAAGCAGTTTTTAGGCTTAGATAGACTACACCTAATGATCTTGTTTATAGTGAAACTAATAGATACCCTCTCTCTGTTAATGCTGCTGTAAGATGCATTAGATATTGGATTAAGATTCTGCATATGAATGAGAGCAGCTACCTTTTAAATCCTACAAGAATGCTTTATGAATCTAGATGTCAAAGGGAAAAAACAACTGGGCAACACAAATACGTACCTGTTTGTGTGAACTGGGGTTTGGATTTGTTTGGCTCAATCAAGGAGTCGAAATTGTAGAGAGTTTATTAACGCATTTCAGCAAAGATTGATTGACTGCCGATGGCAGCAATGGAGTGATCATATACAAAACAGTGAAAGATTTCAAATGTACAGACAATTTATAAGTTCGCATGATGTCAAACCTTATCTAAAAACTTGATATGGATATACATTTGAAAAGAATTATGTCTAAGTTCAGACTTGGTGTATCAGATATAAATGTTCATAAATTCAGATACAGAGAACATGGTATTGACGACCTCAGGCTGCTATGGCCCATTATGTAAGCAAGCACCAGAGGATGAAGTACATTTTGTGTTGTGCTGTCCAGTTTTTGAGGATGTTTAGGCAGAACTACATCCCTGTTAAATATAGTAACAGCCTAATTTATTTAGACTCTGTTTACTCCTGGCATCAAGTCATCCTGAGGTTGTGCGCAGCCTCACTTTATATTTGTGTAGAGCTTTCAGAATAAGAGAGATAATGTTATCCTAAGTGTTTTTTTTGTAGCTGACTTTGTTATACAGTAACATGTTGTCTGTGTGTGTGTGTGTGGTTTTTTGTTTTGTTTTTGTTTTTTAAACCAAAATACTAAGCAGTTCGGCAACCCCCTTCATGTATGGGCCAATGGCCTTTTTGTGAATAAATCATTCGAGTTCGAGTTCGAGTTCGAGTTCTCATTTCCCCTCCCCCCCCCCCCCCCCCCTCATCTCTCTCTCTTACTTACAATGTATAGATGTTCATTTTATGACTAGCGATTTTTTTCTCCTTATTGCTTGAGTGTATTGACTTGGGCTTTTGCTTTTTCATGGCGTTCAATTTGTACGAGTATATTCGAAAAGAATATTGATGGTGATCCTGTGCTGTCTCGAGAATTATATATTTAGTATTATCCTTGAAACACGCACACACAACATCAACACTCTCCTCTCATCTCATCTCCTCGCTTTCTCCTCCTCTCTCGCTCCTCTCTCTCTCTCTCTCTCTCACTCTCTCTCTCTCTCTCTCTCTCTCCCTCTCTCTCTTCTCTCTCTCTCTCACTCTCTCTCTCTCTCCCTGACCTTATAGAATTGGCTTTCATCCCCCCCCCTTTCTCCTCTTCCTTGTTTTTATTATATAGTAATACGGTATTGAGTTTATATTTCATTATCTTGACATATAATCTGCATGAGTATAATCAAAATTGGTGTTGACAGTGATCGTGCACTGTCTTGAGAATTATATATTTTAGAGTTATCACTGAAACACACGCACTCTCTCTCTCTCTCTCTCTCTCTCTCTCTCTCTCTCTCTCTCTCTCTCTCTCTCTCTCTCTCTCTCTCTCTCTCTCTCTCACTATGACCTTATAGATTTGGCTGGTTGTTTGTTTGTTTTTTTTCTTTCTTTCTTTTCTTCCTTGTTTTTATTGTGTGAGAGTATGGGTATTGAGGGTTTTTTATTTATTTAATTATTATTATTATCATTATTTTTATTTTTTTAATTTTAATCATAACATATTTTTTGTATGAGTAATCAAAATAAGTGTCGAAGGTGATCGTGCAAAATAAAATTTAAGATCCAAAAGAATCGGAGGAGAAAAAGAAAAACGCCAGGCCAACCATTCAAAATGACATCACTCACTCACTCACTCATCCCTTGGTCGGGGAAGACCGTTGGGGTACCCGCACGGACGCTGCAAGTGGACCGCCAAATGGTTCTGTCCTGGGCTGCTTTCAGGAGGTTTGGTACAGTGAGGCCGGTCCACTCCTTGATGTTGGATATCCAGCTTTTGCGTGGTCGTCCCTGCCTCCTTGCTCCTTCCACCATTCCCTGCAGGACTGTCTTTGACAGGCTGTTATGCCTTGTTGTGTGGCCAAACCATTTCAGTTTCCTCCGTTTGACTGTATCTAGCAATGGTTCTTGTTTGCCAGCCAGTGCCTCGATCTGCTGCCAGACGTAGTCATTGGTTTTACGGTCTCTGTAGGTGATGTTCAGGATCCGCCTGAGGCACTTCATCTCAAAGGCTTGAATTCGACGTTCTAGATCGGCAGTAAGTGTCCATGCTTCACAGCTGTACAAGGCAATGGATGTGACGAGTGCCTTGTAGAGTCTGACCTTAGTGTGGGTTCTGATGTTATGGTTTCTCCACACTTTCGCCAGCTTAGTCATGGAGGAGAGTGCCACAGCAAGTCTGATCTTCACCTCTTGTGTGCTCGTACCTTCTTTGGTGATGACTGCTCCAAGGTACTTGAAAGTTTCTACCTCCTCTAGTGTCTCGCCACTCATCTTGATGCTGGTGGGAGTGGTTGGTGTAGTACTGTTCACTAGGATCTTGCTCTTTTCCGTGCTGATCTCCATACCGTGGGCATTGGCTGATGTTTCCAGTCTGGTGGTGAGATCCTGGAGTTCTTCTTCACTGCCGCCCATGAGATCAATATCGTCTGCGAATCGAAGATTGCAGACTGGCCTTCCTCCTATTGTGATTGTGGTCTTGAAGTCAAGGAGGGCCTCCTGCATGATGTTCTCCAGGAACACGTTGAAAAGAACGGGGGATAGCGGGCAGCCTTGTCGAACTCCAACTGAAGTCCGGAAGAACTCCCCAATTTCTCCACCCATGAGGACTGCACTGTGGGAGCTGTCATACAGCGCCTGGATGACTTGAATCAGGTCCTCGTCGAAGTTATAGTCTCTCATGACAAAATGACATAACCAAAGCAAATGACGTAAGGTCTTCCACTCAGCAAGAATGTGTACAGCACACAACTGAACAACACCAGGATCTGCCTGTGTGTGTCCTTATTCAAGATTCCGCGATGAAGGGCGTGGACAGGAGAAGACTTGGCCGTTCATAGGGCATCAGGGCCTTCACCAACAAGTGCTGCACCACAGAAAAGATCGAAGAGGCCGTGCACTCCACCTGTTCCAGGCTGAGCCAGCCCCCAGATGCCATCCTGATCCACTGCGGAATCAATGATCTAAAGCTGAAAGATGCCCCTAGTGTTAGCAAATCCCTTTTGGCCAATGTTAAAAGCATCACACGAGACTTCCCCAAAACAAAAATGATTATCAGCAAAGTAGCACCAACTGCAGATGCTCAACTAGAAATCAAAAGAAATTTATTCAGCGCTTTGATCTCTGCAGATCTGTAGATAATTCTCGAGTATCCATCGTGCCCCATGACAACTTGAAGACCAGTGTGGACTTCATCCGAGAGGACAAACTCTTTTTCTACATGTTCTAGTATGGAAGCATGTTAGGAAAAAACAAGAAGATGCGGGGTTTTCCCATGGTACCACTTCAATTTTTGACCTAAATTTCTTTCTCTCTTCTAGTTTTGGGTTAGATAAATCACGCCAAAGGCCAGTCATAAGTCTTATTAATGCTTTCCATACAAAATTTTCTAGAAATGTGCATTGTGTGTGTGGTGGGGCAATCTCAAACATTCATATTCTTTTCGAATGCCAAATGTTAAAAAAGCAGCTGCCCACCATTCATGAGAGATCGTTGCAAAAGGTTTTGAATAACTCTACATTGCTCTGTGAAATTGCTTTGCTGTTGAAAGAGAGTTGTGTTAGTGATTTGCTATAGCACAAGTAAGTATGTCATTTATTGATTTGAAGCAAAGGCATTCTACCCACCATGGTATAGTTTTCGAAATTGTTACCTTTCTTTCCCAGTGTTCTTTTAGCATGGAATACTGGAAATGTATCTTTTGATCTGTTGTAGTTTAATTAGCTATTTATTCACAAGGTAAATTCATTTCTTTCATTGTATTATAGTTACAGTAGTTAGACAGTTCCTTAACCCTTTTTTCTGAATTGTTTGCCTTTTTGTGTCTAATATCACTTAATGTGAATAGACGTTAAATTGAAGAACAACACAGGAGTTCACCAGTGACTGCCGAGGTGTTCGGACGTGTTTGGCGAGCGCTCTGAGTTTTGTACAGCGATATAACACTCAACCTGTTGAAAATTCGACTTAGTTTTTTTCCCCATTCCTGACAGGCAAGAATGCCTATAGGGACTGTACAATGGAGGGTTGTAGTGGGCATCTTTGTCTGGACATTCATTGCTTTCATGGCAGGCAGGGCAAGGAAAGCAGCAGCAAGATTTATCAAAATGTTCAAGGTTCCTGTTTCATGTAGGCCCTCTGACTTCATTCTGATCTTTCTGAATGTGGCAGTGCTGATGAGATGTGGCGACATCGAACAGAATCCTGGTCCCCCACCCCGCCCCTTCAATATGTATGTATGTATGTATGTATGTATGTATGTATGTATGTATGTATGTATGTATGTATGTATGTATGTATGTATGTATGTATGTATGTATGTATCCATCCATCCATCCATCCATCCATCCATCCACCCACCCACCCACCCACCCACCCACCCACCCACCCACCACCCATCTATCTATCTATCTATCTATCTATCTATCTATCTATCTATCTATCTATCTATCTATCTATCTATCTATCTATCTATCTATCTATCTATCTATCTATTTATCTTTCAACCTTTCTATCTTTCTATCTGTCTGTCTATCTATCCTTCTATCTATCTATCAATCTATCTATCTATCTATGAATGAAATTTAAAGCCATGACAATAGCGATCAGTTCAGCTGTAAAAACAGATCGATTTTTACCAACATGATATGACTTTTCTATTTTCGGTGCCCGTATGACAAATGCTGAACCTGCTTGATGATTGTCTAAAAGTGAGCCATCTGTATAAATTTTAAGACAATGACAGTAATTATGTTGTATATGTGAATGAACATTAACTGCCATTATATTTGGATTCTCATTCTTTTTTGATGTTGATATAATCAACATAAAATTGAGCTTGTTTCATTTCCCAAGCAGAACAAACTGGAATTGCCCTTTGTGGGTCTACATCATATTTTAAAATTTCAGAACGTTCATAAAGATCTGATGTGTAAGTACTTATTGTCATCAAAGAGTTTATGTTTCGGGCTCTCAAAAGAGGAAGGAAAATCAGTTTCAGACCTCATTTTAATTTCTTCTGAAGCAAAGTTTTCATATGTAGAACTTCTCAGAATGTATTTGGCAAATACAAGTTGTCGGTACTCATCAAGTGGTGTCATTCCAATTTTTTTTTATATGTATCAAGTGCAGAGGCATGAAATGGTACACCTAGAGCGAGTCTGTATGCCTTACAGTCTACACTTTGAAGCTTCTTTAGTAAATACTTAGGTGCGCTAAAAAAGACTTCTTGTCCATATGATAATTTAGATCTAATTAGAGAAGTAGATAAAAGTTTCAGAACTGTAATGTCTTGTCCCCAATACTGTTTTCGTACAATTTTTAGCAGATTTAAACATTTTCTTCCTTTAGTTGAGATATATTCAGTATGGGCATTCCAAGTTAACTTTGAGGAAAGAAAAACACCTAAACACTTTATTAAGTGTTTACATTCAACTATCTCATTTTCAATTTTGAACACAGGCAAGTTTTCTGGATTGCCACCATTGCTAAAAAGCATCATATGCGTTTTTTCTGTAATTTTAGGCCATTTTCAATTATGTACTTATTTAAATTATTAAGGTCTTTTTGGTATAGTTTTTTTTCAATATAGTTCAAAGACCTTTTCGGTGTGTTTTGTTTCATGGTAACATTCATCCACATGCATATGTCGTCTGCATATTGTACTAAGACAACGTTCTGTTTGTTTGCTCATGAAGTTTCCAGGATATTCTACAGCATTCTATGAAGTTCTAGGCTTTTCCGGAATGGTGTAGCCTACAGTAAAGTAAGAAGTTTTAGAAGCTACCAGAGTGAGTCACTGTAACCGGAAATGTTTGTGTTCCTTAAGTTTCTGGGATCTTCCAGCAGCTAGTAGAGGGAGCCCGGCACTGTATATATACAAGGGGTTGTCATCGCGCTGGAGGGGAGGAGAGGCCAAGAGAGAGAGAGAGAGAGAGAGAGAGAGAGAGAGAGGGGAACCAACTCTTGGCATTTCGGTCAGCGTTCTACGTCCACTGGAGTGTTTTCAAAACAAAGAGTTGGTTCTTCAAAGAACCAAGTGACAATTCCACCTCATGATTCCATGTTCTGGACACTTCAGCAAAATGGATATGGGATGGAAATGTTGGAACAATGAATACTAGACCTGCAGGACTCAAATGACGATTTTTACCTTAGTTTAATGGGAGATTTCAATGCTAGAACTTCGAATGATAACTATTCATTTTGTGATGATAATTTTGATTTTGATGTAACATACTCTACCACTGATGAGTTTTTGAGGAATTCTCAAGATAACAATACAAACGTATTTGGCAGACAATTTCTTGAAATATGTAACATGTTTGATTGTATGATACTGAATGGTCTGTGTCAATCGAAATTTGATGATGGTTTTACATATATCTGACCTTCAGGAGCCAGTACTGTTGATTATTTTGTTCTTTCTTGCAAGTTATTTTTAACTGTAAGTATTGTTGCCATTGATATAAAAACGTGACTGAATCCGATCACTTACCAATTGTTATGACGATTAACAGGAATGATGACATAATTGAAGATAATAATAAAGAAGAGAGCAAAGAGACAAATATTGATACAGAAAAACTTGTCTGGAAAGAGATAAGAAAGAGGACATCATTAGATCACTACGTAGTAACATAATTCAAGAAAATATTAAAATGGCTGTAGATTTACTCACAGTGATGTAGATAAGGGTTTAGATCTTTTCGTCCAGTGTTTAAAGGAATCCAGCCAATGCATGTTAGTGAAAACTGTCAAGAAACAGAGAAAGCAGTCAGAATGGTTTGATTCTGAGTGTTATCAAGTAAAAATGGAAACTAGAAAAGCTTTGAATATTTTTAGAAAAATAAAAAATGATGATAACAGACTTGTGTATGTCAAATCACGAAAAAAGTATAAAAAGTTATTAAAATCCAAAAGACAAGCATTCAGAAAGCTAAAAGTAGAGTCTCTCACTACAAATATTTCTAACTCAGCGCTTTGCTGGAAAGAACTTAGAAGTATGGGCTGTAATGATAAAGAGAAACTTAAAAATAATATAAAAACTTCAGACTGGGTAAATCATTTTAAAAGTGTGTTTCAAAGTAATGAAACTTCCCTTAATCAGCATGTACATACAGATGTTAATGTGTCTGAAGAGAGTGAACATGAACTCAACAAAGAGATATCTGAAGAAGAAGTACGTAGAGCTGTAAATAAGTTGAAGGGTGGAAAAGCCAGTGGAATTGATGGAATTATGGCTGAAATGTTAAAAAATGGTGGCAGTGAGGTTAATTACTTTCTTATCAAGCTTTTCAATACTATATTCAGTAAGGGTATTTATCCTCATGTTTGGTCAAAGGCTGTGATAATACCAATTTATAAGAGAGGATATTTAGATAATGCAGACAGTTACAGGGGCGTTTCCCTGCTAAGCATCTTATCAAAGTGTTATACATCCATACTTAACTCAAGACTGTATGAATGGTTAGAAAATAATGATTTCATTTGTGAAAATCAGGCAGGTTTTCGAAAAAAATACTCTACCGTCGATCAGATTTTTAACCTCTATGCAGTGGTCGAAAAATGTATGTCAAAGAAAAGCAAAAAGCTTTATGTTGCTTTTGTAGACTTTAAGAAAGCCTTCGATTCAGTCAGGCATGAAAAACTTCTTGAATGTATTGCAAACCAAAGTATAAGGGGTAAGTTCTTTGCTACATTATCGGCTATGTATATGTCGTTGGTGTCATGTATCAGAGTTAGTGATGAATTGTCAGAGTTTTTTGAGTGCCCAATAGGTGTAAGACAAGGCTGTGTACTAAGCCCTACATTGTTTACAATGTTCATCAACCAGTTGGCTAATCATGAAAAGGGCAGGCATGGAATCCAAATACTGCCTGATATTTTTTAACTATTTATATTACTAATTGCAGATGACGTAGCTTTACTTTCAGAGACCCCATTTGGATTACAGCAGCAAGTGATTATTCTGCAAACTTATTGTGATAACATGCAGTTAAATGTTAATATTGATAAAACTAAGGTCATGGTATTTAGAAAAAGGGGGATTTTTAGAAAAACATGAACAATAGTTTTATAAGGATGTAAAGCTGGACGTAGTTAATCAATATTGCTATTTAGGTTTCACTTTTACAACAAAGATTAGTACAAAGTTTGGCACTGAGAAACTAGTAATTAAAGGTAAAGAAGCAGTCATCCAGTTAAACAAAGCATTTAATAGGTATAAAGAAATGAATGGAAGCACGTTTTTTTAAAAAGGTTTTTGATTTTAAAGTTCAGCCTATTTTGTTATATATTCAGAAATATGGGGTTTAAGTAGATTGGACCATATTGAAAAAGTTCACGTCAGCAAGTAAGAGGTTTTTAGCAGTTCCAATAAGAACACCCAATAAAACGGTGTATGGTGAATTGGATAGGTATCCTCTTTATATTAACTATTATACTAATGTTATTAAATACTGGTTTAAGTTACTACAAATGAGTTCAAGCAGATTGCCATACAGTGCCTACCAAATGCTACTGGAACTAGATAAAAATGGAAAAGAATGCTGGGTATCAAAAATAAGAGAAATTTTGTGCGAAGCATGATTTAATATTGTATGGTTACAACAAAGTGTTGGTGATGAAAAGGCTATTTTACATGTATTTAAGCAAAGATTAGTAGACATGTTCATTCAAGAGTGGCATGGAACCATAAGAGATAAAGAGAGGTATGAAAATTATAGATCAATCAAAACTATCTTTGGAAAAGAGAAATACATTGACTTTATAGATATTTACTGTTTTCGAGTTGCTACTACACAGGTTAGATTAAATGTTTTGCCTCTTATGAATAATGTTCATAGACACAGTATTAATAATCAAGAAAAGTTCTGCCATTTTGTAAAACAAAAGTCGAAAACGAAGCCCATTTTTTGTTCGAATGACCAGTGTACTCAGATCTAAGCGATAAGTTTTTGGCCGAATGTATTAATATACCATTGTCTGTTTTACTTATAACATCAAATAGAGAACGTAGTCATTATCTATCCAGATATATTTTTCATTCTATTAATAGAAGGAAGAAATTGCTGTGTCAAAATATCAGTTAATGATGGGTGTGTTAAAGCTTTTTATTTACATGTATGATCCAGATCCTGAATTGTGATGTTGCATTTTGACTGATACTGATTTTGATGTCTACTATCTAAAATATTGATGCAGTATGATATGAATGTGTATCAAATGCTAACCTTGTTCGAGATATGAGCCTCAAAGGATCGGTTGTTGGTTTTCATGTTTGATCACAGTTTGCATACCAGTATATTGGTTTTCCTCTTTCCCCCAAACTCCGTGTATTGTGGCCTAAGGCCAATATACATATTAAAACTGTTCAAAGTTCAGAGAGTTCTCTTACTCTTGTAGCCCAACAATCTTTTCCAGATCTATCCAATTCAAATAGCATCGTGTAAGCTTTATAGGGTAATCTATTTCTATCCATCTGTAACAGTTTTAACCAGTATCTCAAGCAGTTGACACAAGAGTGAATAAATAAGGGGTATCTTCCAAGCTCTCCATAAACCATCTTATTTGGTGCTCTTGCAGGGACTCCTAGAAATCGTTTACATGCCATTTAATGAACTTTTTCTACGTGCTCTAGTCTCTGCAATCCCCATATTTGTGATGAATATAATAATATTGACCGAATTTTAGTGTAAAATTTTTTAAAGAACACATTCGAGGTAATCTCTTTATACTTTTGAAACACCTTATTGAATTGTAAAACTGCTTTTATCCTCTTTGCTGCTAAATGTGTAGTACCCCTTTTAACACTTACCATATTTGTAAAGCTAAACCCCAAATAACAGTAATTATTAACCACTTCTAATTTCTTAGAATTGTAAAACCATTTTTCATGCACACCCAAGTACCCCCACCACCTATTCTGAATACTATTACTTTTGTCTTTTCAGAATTAACACTTAGCTTCATTTTTTTGCAGTATTCATGCAACACATTTAGTTGAATTTGAAGGCCCATTGGGGTAGTTGAAAATAAAGCAACATCATCAGCAAACAGCAATATGAAAAGCTCCATATAATCTGGAAATAACAACGCACCATGTTTACCCTTTTCTTCAATGTTGTGTGCCGTACACCAATAGGACATTCAAACATTTCTGAGAGTTTATGGTTTATGCATATACACGACAATAATGATTGATACATAGCTTGTAAACAGGCAAAGAATTGTCCTTTAACCCCTTGATCGTATATTCATTCTAAAAGTTTGATATGTCAAAAAGAGTCGAAGGCTTTTCTAAAATCCACAAATGCAACATATAACTTTTTGCCCTTTTTACTAAAATATTTCTGCACTGTGGAATACGATGTAAAAATATGATCAACAGTCGAGTGGTTTTTGCGAAATCCTGCTTGAGAATTTGAAAGTAAATAATTATCTCCTAGCGATGTGTACAGTCTTTTGTTTAGAATAGTTGTGTAACACTTTGAAATAATGCTAAGTAGGGATATTCCTCTATAATTATGAACCATTTCAGGATCCCCTTTTTTGAATATCGGAATGATAATAGCTTTCTTGCGGAAAAATACCTTGGTCAAAAATAGCATTGAATAGTTTTGTCAAAAATAAAATTAATGTACTTCTTCCCCACCAGCCTGTAGCATTTCAGCAGAAATATTATCGATTCCACTTTTACCTTTCTTGAGTTTCCTAATGGCCTGAGTGACTTCTTCTACTGATATGGGGACAAACAGAGAGAGAGAGACAGACAGACAGACAGAGACAGAGACAGAGAGAGACAGGCAGGCAGGCAGACAGACAGATAGAGACAGACTGAGACAAATCAAGACAAAGAGAGAGAGAGAGAGAGAGAGAGAGAGAGAGAGAGGAGAGAGAGAGAGAGAGAGAGAGAGAGAGAGAGAGAGAGAGAGAGAGAGAGAGAGCAGAGGGAGACACAGACAGATGGCGACAGACAAGGAGAGACACAGAGGTGGCAGATAAAAAACCAAGTAACAACACAGCGGATTGAAATTTCTTGTTGGCTGCAACAAGATGCAAGATGCAAAACATCTGCAATGCCTTTGAAAATTACTCTGTTAATTTCCAGACCAGCAATAAACGCAAAAAGGTTCCTTCAAGAGGAACAGGCCTTTAGAGATTTTACTTTGTTAGTTTCAAGACCATCAAATAAACTCCAAAAACACTCTTTTGTCAAACCTCATTCCTTTACATGTTAGCACAACGGTGGCAAATCAGTTTTAACAATAGCATTGATTTCTTCTTGCACACTTGTTTCATAGACTCCGAGTCGTCTGTTGAGATTGTATGCACATTGCTGACAGAAAAAAATGTCAAAGGAATAAATTTAACAGCCCTCTTCTTCGTTATCCTTCGTAGGAGAATTGCTGGCATTACGAAAGCATCATGCCAACGCTGGCTATAACATTAGATGATTCTTGATAACACGTGACATATAAACTGCACGTTATCTGTTTATGAGGATTGACTGATGGAGCGTGAATGTGTTGTCTAATGACAGAGAAAGTCGAGGTGAGTGTGTAAAATATGCGCGCACAAACTCACTCACGAACGCGCGCGCATACACACACACGTAGGCACTCACGCAAGCACGCACGCACGTGTACGCGTTTAGGAATATCCACCCTTCTGAGGCAAAGAAATCAACAGAGATATGGACAAAAATATCATACATGCACAAAACCTTTTCTGTTTTGTTTTTGTTTTTGGTTTGTTTTTATTCATTGGTGTGATATATTTATAAACAAAGAGTATTAAGACACTTATCGGTCCTAAGTCAAGCACCCAGCCATCATACAAATCAAACAGAAAAAAGAGAACTAGATGTAAATGACGTTTCCATAGTTTTCAAACAGGCCTGCCACCCATCCCCCCCCCCCCCCCCCATCCCCCGAAAAAACAACCCAACAACAAACAAAAAAACCAAAAAAACCCCAAAAGAAAAACAAAAAGAAACAAAACCCAAGCAAACAAAACGACAACAAAAGGAAACACACCAAACCAAACAAACAAGTCAAGACGTACAAACACTCACAGAAACGAGGACACTTACAACCTGGTAACAGTTCATTATATATATATATTCTTTCTTTTTTAATTTTTCTTTTCTTTTTTTTCCTCTTCCTGCGATTTTAATCTACTTGTCTTTGGGCAAATAAAAACAAAAGACACAGAAACCTGACAACAACTCATATTCTATTCTATCTTTCTTTTTTGTCATCCTTTCAATTCTGTTCTTTTCTCTCCCTGCAACCCGTTTCTGTTCCTGAAGAAAACAAGATTCACTAAAGGCTGATAACCATCCCGTGCTGTCCTAGCGCTATAGGCGTTACTGCTGGAGCAATTCTGAGCAGACGCGCAGAGGAGTTTATGTTTTCGGTATCAAGGCTGGGTACTGCTAGAAATAAACTTTCCAAATTGTCTGAATTAAAATCCACGATTCATATGCTGCCTGTAAGCAGTACATGTCCTCTGAAATCAGTGAGGTACAACAACAGCAAAACCAGTCATACATACACTCCTCTCATCCGGCACAATTATTTTACAGTCACACAGTGATTCCCAGGTGGGATAAGTGAGACAATACTGCAAAACTTGGCGACCCCATGGCGTTAAGCTGAAGAATTCCCTACATCAGCAACAACGACAACAACATTAACAACAACATGTTCTTGCACATACTGTCTGCTCTTTGCAGAGTGGTTGTACCACAAGGCCCATGACGAAGAGAACGCTAAAGCAGTACAGCAGCAGGGGGAGGGGATCAATGGTGGAGCCAATCCAGTCTGAAGAACCCATCTCTGGAGGTTGGCCACGTCAGGTCTGCGTCTGGCCAAAGAGGCGGACAACAAACTGCACCCAAAAAACAACAACAACAAAACACAAAAGAAAGTGCCCATCTCCAAAGCCCCTCTAATAATATATAACATGTCCATGGGGAGACACGCCCAATTCGGTTTCGACAAGCGATCTCTGGAGATTTCTGATCTCTTCTTGCGGTGGTTGCAGGAATTCCGCTAACAGCCTTAAAAATGATTTGCTTCCTTTTTTTTTTAGGGGGGTATCTTTGAAATAACGTAGATGTGTGTGGATATACTGAGGGAACAGCTGTGTGTGTGCGTGTGTGTGAATGTGTTTGTAGGTGTGTGTGTGGGTGTGGGTGGTGATGGTGGTGGTGGTATGTGTGTGTTGTTTTTGTTATTGTCGTCGTCGTCGTCCCGTTTTGTTTTATGACAATGCAAAAGGCAGGTTCCATGACATTTCTCACAATGATTCAACCATAAAACCTGTATCGTATTATCTGATGATAAAACGAGTCAATTCTAAACAGACTGATCACCCACACAAGGGTGCATCAATAGGTAGTCAACAAACATATCAAACCTACCAACCTCCCCGAGGTCGGAATGCAGCTACCTCAATCGTGGGCAAAAAACGGTCCCATTATTATGCAAAATCTCACCTCTGGTGAGCGTGGAGCTCCCGCGGAGGAACGAGGGGAGAAAGCCCCACAAAACCCCCATCCTATCAACGTATGCAGCACACATGCCTGCATGTACGTGCAGAGAGAGACAGTGAGAGACAGAGTCACAGAGAGAGAGAGAGAGAGAGAGAGAGAGAGAGAGAGATTGATTGATAACCTTTATTCCATAGGGTTACAGATAAGTATTGACATACTGTTATTTTTCATCCGGCAAGCGCCCTGTAAAGAGGGGTCATAGATCTATAAGTGGAGTGATGCCGAGAGAGACAGAGGGAGGGAGAGAGAGAGAGAGAGAGAGAGAGGGAGAGAGAGAGAGCGAGCGAGAGAGAGAGCGAGCGAGAGAGAGATATATTTAAAAGATTTATTCTTCCATGTATTCCTTAAGATATAAGCAGTTCTCTTCACGATGACACCAAACTATCATAACTTGCATACAAGTGACCACCGAGTGCTGTAATTAAATCGCCAGTTTGTAAGTAAACGTACAAACCAAACGGCGAAAACACACACACACACACACACAGACACAGACACACACACACACACACACACACACACACACACACACACCACACACACACACACACACAAACACAAACACACATACACACACACAAAAAATATCTGATTGTGTAAAAATATGACTCGCAGATTATTTTACATGAAAAAACATGCTGCGCATTTGATTGGCTATGCTGTCATCAAGTTAACATCCATTACAAATTAACGGAGAGAAGGTCAACATATTCTAACAAAAATCAGAAGTCATGTACTTCAGATACAATGAAGACTTTGATTCAAAGCAAAATTATATTACTGCTATAAAGCAGTTTCCTTAAAACAAAAAGGGTCTAGAATCATCCTTCCAACAATTTTGGCTTATCCTGAAGCCTTCAACTTTTTGTTCAGTTAGTCTTACCAACGTTTCTTTCTTCAGGTGTGGCGTAACTATCAATGAAATGCAAATTCCTTTTGCCTTCATGGCGATGTGTAGTTTTCAAACATAGGTATGTGAACAATCGGAGGGTTAGAGAGAGGGAAAGAGGGAGAGAGAGAGACAGATAGAGAGAGAGGTGTTAAAAAACCCTACATAATCCTCATACTCTCTCTACAAAACTATTATGCTCCCCTTTTCTTCCTTTCCTTCACTTTTCTAAAGCAAATTGACCAGATGTCACTTCACATGCATCCATAAACAGACAGACAAACAAAATAATTAAGAAACCAAGCAAACAGAGCACAGCAAAAGTAATGCCAGCATGGACAACAAGCAAGCAAACAATCAACAAAAAAACAAGAATACATTGTACAAAAATAAACTTTACATCCACCTTCCCCCCAAAAAATCAAAGAAAAACAAACAAAAATAACAATACAACGAAAAAACAAATTCGACCACTTCTTCCACCACCACCACCACCAACACAACAATTACAGACTTTCCAAGATCTGCCCTCTCATTTTCTCTTCCCATTTCCTATTCCAACAAAACGCTGCTCTTTCGCTGAACGGCATCTGGGTCCTGATATCAGACAGGGTAACGAGGGACACGACGTTACAATAAACAAACAACAAATAACAAACAAGATGGACACAACGTTAAAATAAACAAATAACAAACAAGAGGGACACAACGTTAAAATAAACAAACAACAACAAATACCCAAACCACACACACACACACACACACACACACACACACACACACACACACACACACACACACACACACACACACACACACACACACAACAACAACAACAACAACAACAACAACAACAACAACAACAAAGGAGCTATCCACGTCACAAAAAAATCTCTTAAAAGCTTTGCTTTGTCAGTTTCATGGCCAACAACAATGATGACAATCAACAACAACAAAAACCTCAACAAAAAAACCCCAACAACCCTGACTTCTGGATAAACTCCACGATTTATTACGTGTTGGTTGGTTCAGAGACGCCAATTTGGAATCGACCCGATGAATCTCTCTCTCTCTCTCTCTCTCTCTCTCTCTCTCTCTCTCTCTCTCTCCTCTCTCTCTCTCTCTCTCTCTCTCTCTCTCTCCTATGAAGAACCTCAAAAGAGCAGTAAACTTGTGAGATTTTGCGGGCATTTTTAAAACAAACTGGAACAAAAACTCCAGTCCATTGTGTGTGCGTGCATACTTTAAAGATGGAGATAAAAGACCTTTTTTTAAAAGTTGTCCTGTAACGGAGGTTGTTTTCTGAAGCGTTGACGCCACGTCATTCCATTTGCGTAATTGATTGGAAAATCCTATGATGTATTCATGATATTAAGAGTGCACACACACCCACATATACACACATGCACGTACACACATACATGTACCCCTCACCCCCCCCCCCCCCCCCACACAACACACACACACATACACACAAATCAAAAGCAACAACACACATCTACCCACATCTTTTCTTTCTACAAAACCTGTATAGATTCTTATAGTCTCAAGAATTTCGATTTCTCCATAACATTTTCTTTCAATAAGTTTCGATCCCCCACCCACTTGTACACAAAACTACCCAACAACACAACAACCGTTTTAAAAGAGTAAAAAAGCTTCTCCACTGTTTACATTTCTTTACCTCCACCTAATCCAGCTACGATCTATAACTGGAACAATGCCAACACAACGCTGGAATTCAACAACAGATTTGAAAACAAGGTCTTCACAGATTCCCTTTCTGCTTTCAACGCTAGTAAAACTGCCAATAACAGTTTGGAAAAAACAGCAACCAAGACATATATATACAGGAAATAGCCACCAAACGAAACAGAAATCCAACCCCTTTCATCAAAGCCCATGATTTATTACGTTTCTGTGAGGAAGGGACAAATTAATGGTTTTTAAAAATCGATCTCTGGAGGCTTGTTTATTGGTTCTGGCGGCTGGTCGGTTGAAATCTTAATAACGTTCAGCAAAAATGTGTTTTCCTTCCCTGTTGAAACAGCAAGCTACCCTAGAACAACATTCATGAAAAACAACACACAAACAAATCAGAACAAAAAGAAAACAGAAAAGTAAGAGTTTCGATTTGTTGGTTGTTGTTGGGTTGTTGTTTTTTTTACAAGATTCAGCGCAATATAAATTCCATAGTAGTAGTAGTAGTAGTAGTAGTAGTAGTAGTAATAGTAGTAGTAGTAGTAGTAGTAGTAGTAGTAGTAGTAGTAGTAGTAGTAGTAGTAGTAGTATTCTGCAGAGAGAAACACAGACTTCACATTGTATTTAAAAACAAATCTTGGAAGCGAATTAATAATGGAATGAGTTTAATTACAGCACATCAATATCTGCATATGCTGGCTTGCGTATGCATGCGAGCATGTGTACACGCATGTGCACGCGCGCGCACACACACACACACACACACACACACACACACACACACACACACACACACACACACACACACACACACACACGAAAGAAAACGGCGGCTGTTGTTCACTGCCTCCTCATTTCTGTTGAACACTTTGCAACAGGTGGATTGAGGACATTCATCTGATTGAAAAAAATCCGTATGTATGTATAATAATAATAATAATAATAATAATAATAATGTATGGAATTTATATAGCGCTGAATCTTGTAAAGTAAACAAATCAAAGCGCTTGCATTCAAATCATGCACACGCATGCAACCATCCACAAATATCAAGATAAACAAATATCAAATTTATACACATAACACACCTAGGTGGGAGTGGTGGAGGTGAAGGTAGCTATTGAAAAGTGGGAACAGATAACAGGGGAAGATCTCAAGTAGAGTATAAGTGCGTTTTGAGGCTAGATTTGAAAGAATCAAATGAAGGCTTTTGGCAAAGTGGAAGAGGG
>CM054154.1:53831752-53836752 GCA_028751875.1 Rapana venosa | reverse complement strand
ATGGGAGACTTGTCTATTTCGTCTCCTGACTTTGTGGAGACAAATGACTTTCAAACAGACAATTCCCAAGATCAAAGTAATGATCAAAATAATGCACATCCAGCCACCCTTAATTTCAGTGACAATACTGCTCCCATCTCAAATGTTGTCACAAATTATAAAACAAGTGTGAAAAAAACTCCTAAAATATCAAAGCAGGCTAAACGCTATAGAAGGCGGACTCTGAAGCGGCATTTTGATAAGTCAATAGAATCTCTGTTTTCTGCAGTTGACAACATAACTTCCAGCATTTCCAAACTTGATGTCTCCATACATAACTTAATTAAAGACAACCAATCCATCATAACCTGTTTGGGTACAATTCACTCTGAAATGAAACATATGAAGAAAAGGTGTTACCCTGCTAAGACTGTTTCTACACAATGTGACTTTCCTGTTGATTGTGATTTTGAAGACTGTGACAAAGACAAAAGCACATGGGCAACTGTCCCTGACAACCCTCTTTTTTCCCCACCACCTGTCCAGACTATTGTTAATGGCAACTTCTCCATTCATCCCTTAGTTCCAAATGAAAATGCAGAGATCTGTGAAAAAAACAGCCCTGTGATTCAGCGTCAGGTCAGTCATTCCGACATTACTATTCCAGTCAAAAATAGATTTGAGATCCTAACTTCTCTCACTCAGGATCAGGGACAACCTGAAGCAAATAAGAATGTGTCTCTTTGTCCTAGCACTGATTCCACCACTCCAAAAGCTGTACCTAATACCAATATTCCAACAACACAACCTTACACTGAACAAACACAATCTTCCCAACAGATTTTGACAGAAATAAACATTCCGGCTAGAGCATCCTCTATTCTGATAGGTGACTCTGTCATCAGATACATCAATCCTAAAAGACTTGACGCAACCTATGATCTTTTCAAAATTTGTATTCCTGGACTAACTGTCACTGACTTGTTCAACTGGTTGCAGGACTTGAATAAACAAGAAAAAATAAATACTGTTACTGTGCATGTGGGAATTAACGATTGCTCAGGTGGGCATATTTCGATTCAGACTTGGACAGGGTTATCACTTTGTGCAAAAGCGATTTCCAAATGCACACGTGTTGTCCAGTTCAAATTCAGCTCTGCAGACATTTACAACAACCCAATAGCACCTTCTAACAAAACCTATATGAGCATGCTAAAGGGTCACGTAACAATGTAGACAATTTAAACGTTTTTACCCAAAATGTGCTCCTCGCCAAGCGCTCTTTTCGAGACCACATTCACCTCACACTAGAGGAACAGCCCGCCTGGCTGTCACCTTTAAACAAGTTCGCCCCAGCCTCAGCAGTTCAGTTCTTATGATACTAATGTGGAAATAGGGTACATTCTAAAGAACAGGGTGGTGCTCCCAGGGGTCATCACCCCTTTCAGCAAAAACCCTCAGGGTGCCCGGGGAAAACTCCAGGGGAAGGGAAAGGACCCCTCAGGCAATCTGGTCCTTCCACGAACCAAGGTGTCCCAGCATTGCTGTCTACAGCGGACTTCCCTTCCTTGCCTTCAAGGAACAGCCGCCACTCTGGACTCAGCAGGCTGGATCATCTGCCTCCGGATACATCTGGTGGACCACGAACCTGGCAGCTTCCAGAAACCTCCAATGAGAATGTATCCTATGCCATAGATAATAACCAGCCACAGAATGTTGGCAATTTACAGCAATCATCGTCTGCCCCTAGGGCTCCACAAACCTTCAATCCCCCCTTCAATTCCCTGAACTGCATGCACTCTGAATCATCATCATCATCATCAGACCCGTGACCTTGGCGGTCGTGGGGGAGACATGAAAGATGATGCCGTGGTAAGCCTCCTCCATCCATCTCGGTCCTCGGCTCTGCGCAGTAGTGCCGAGTCATTCATCCTGGTCCATTCTCTGATGTTGTCCATCCATGACTTGTTCTGTCTTCCCCCCTTCTGCCACCTTCGAGTGTTCCCTGCATACTGTTTTGGGCAGAGTGTTATGGCGGGTGACGTGGCCGAAAACCCTGTCAGCTTTTTCTTCTTGAGGATGGGAGAAGGGGTTCCTGTGGACCTGCCAGCCGGTTATTTGACTCTTGACAAATTCATTGGTCTTTCGTTCTCTCCAGGATATGCCCAGTAGTTTCTATGGCATTTTGTTTCGAATGACTGGATTCGCTTTGCTGTTTCAGCAGTCAATGTCCAGTTTCACTCCGTACAGCAGATTGACTGAATTAGGGCTTTGTAGAGCTTTAGTTTTGATTGGGAAACTGATCTCTTTACTTTTCCATATGGTGTGAGTTTTGTCATGGAAGATTGTTGCCATGGCTATTCTGACTTTGATTTCTGTCGTCGATCGCCCGTCCTTTGTGAGTGTAGCGCCGAGGTATTTAAAAGCGTCTACCTCCTCCAGTTGTTGGCCGTTCATGTAAATTTTAGCGGTGGCATTGCTCGTGCTGTTCACAAGTACTTTACTTTTCTCCGAGCTCACCTCCATCCCATATGCTCCAGCTCTGTTCTCAAGTCTGGTCGTAAGATCTTGCAGCTCTGTGTTACTTCCGCCCATGAGGTCAATGTCATCGGCAAACCGTAAGTTGAATACTGAATACTTACATCCTAAATTTTCTGTTCCACATCAACTACAGCCCTATGGTCTCCACAACAGAGACTTTACCCAAAGACAACTCAGTTTTCCTTTAAACCCTGTTGCCTAACCTTATTATCCACCTCTAGCCCATGGTAATTCAAGCCCCCAGGGTTGGATTTCCGGCAATTCTGCTGGTCAGTATGCACAGCAGCTGATAAATTTGGCATCACAAACGGTGTCATAGTGTGATGTCAGGTATTAAGTAAAGTTTAGATATTGTATAAAGGATATCATGGGAGGATAGGGTTGTTATTTTCACATTCAAAGCTTTTATTTAAAGACCTTATAATATGGCTGTCTTATGTCTGATTTATGTATTAATGACAATAAGACACTTGAATATTTGTTGTACTTGTCATCAAATACATAAAGGTTGATCTCTGGTTACATTACTGTGTTTGTCTGCATTGTTTTGGTTTTCTCTTGAGAACCTTGGAGTTTTCCTTGCCTTCTTGTACAGTATGAATATATATCAGTTTTTACCAGGCAGAACCATTGTGCCAGAAGACTCATGGACTTGGGACATTGACGATGCTTTAACCAATTTGAGATATTTTGTAAGGAAAGGAACAGTCTTCTCCCTGGAGGTGGCTTTTGTACCTTGAACTTGAACTGCAGGGTTTCAGTCTTGCTTTTTTCTTTCTTGTCTTAGCATTGGTACTCTGAACATCCTGGATCAATCCATACACGAGGTGGTTAAATCGTGCCGTTCTTTTTCCATTTCTGGACACCATGGCTAGCAATGTCAATAATGATAAATGGTTGAACAAATTTGGATTGAAAGTAGGCTGTCTGAATATTTGTCATCTTTTGAATAAAGTAGCCGATATATCTTCTATTTTATCAAATGCAAATGACCACTTTCACGTCTTTGGTTTTTCTGAATCACGGTTATCTAATAAAGTTGCTGACAATATAGTATCAATTCCTGAATACAATATCATTCGGAGAGATGCTAAAGCGAAACTTGAAACTGGTTTGGTCATTATATGTACATAGGTCTGTAAACTACTCTCTTGTAAATTTTTCCGATAAATATGACATTGAATGTATCTGGTTGGAGATTCAACTAAAAGGAAGTAAACCCATTCTACTTGGCTTTATATATAGAAATCCGAGTGAACGGATAAACTGGTTTTACCGCTTGTCTCATGAGGATGATGTATCCAATACCAACTGAAATTATATTGCTTGGAGATTTCAACATTGACCTAAATAAGCCTCACAATAATGGAAACTAATGTTTGAAATGTATAATCTATCACAACTAGTTGACACTCCGACCAGAAAAACATCCCATTCAGAGACCTTATTGATCATATTTATACCAACCAACCCAACTAATAAATAGAAATGTCTGTACCGGTTATTGGAATTAGTGATCATTTCCCAATATGTCTTACCTGGTCAAAGAAGGGTACAAAAATTCCTAGATGTACCCACAATGTATATCCTTCGAAGCTATCGAACTTTCAATTCGAAGATTTTTTTGTCTGACTTATGTGCAGTCACGCTTCACTAATGTTTACCAAAATACTGATCCTGACAAAGCTCTGAAACATGGTACCAACTTTTCTTCTATTGTTGACAAGCATGCACCCATTAGATTTAAACGTGTTAAGCCAAAAGATAAGCCACCATGGCTAACTGATGAAATAAATAAAGCCAGAGCAATTCGTGATAGATTATTGAAATCAACAGGAAAAAGTGATCAATTTAAACAACAGCGTAACAAACTAACAGCTATGAAAAGAGCAGCCAAGAAAAAGTACTTTTCTGAACTTATTGCATCTAAAAAAGACCCTAAGTCTCTAAGGAGAGCAATAAATCAATTATCAGGTAAATTATCCACATCCTGTCCCCATTCAGCTATGAATTTATCTGTTGATTGCATGAACAAGCATTTCTGTACTATAGCTGAAAGACTAATCAATACCGATCATTCAATAAATAATGACTCACTTCCCCTTAAAAACTACTGTGATTTAAAAGATATACATTCTAGATTTGACTTTAAGTTTATCAGTGTCAGCGAGGTGTACAGATATTTGTGTTTATTGAAACAGTCCAACTCCCAAGGCATGGATGATTTAGACAGTAAAATCTTAAGAATATCTGCCCCCATAATTACTGAAAATCTTACATATATTTACAACCTCTGTATTGAAAACTGTTCTTATCCCCAAATTTTAAAATTGCTTAAGTTTATTCCAGTTTTTAATCTGGGATATCAAATGACCCGTCTAACTACAGGCCTATATCTATTCTGTCTACCTTGTCTAAACCTCTGGAAAAACATCTCAAGAACAATCTCTATCACACTTTACATTACACAACCTGTTCCA
>CM054154.1:53812121-53823752 GCA_028751875.1 Rapana venosa | reverse complement strand
CTTGTCACATTTTATTCTTTCACGTTTAGACTACTGTAATTCTCTTTTGGCTGGCCTACCAGCATCATCTATCCACTCTCTTCAACGCATACAAAACTCTGCAGCTCGACTGGTCCTAAGAAAGAAAAAATCTGAACACATCACTCCTCTTCTGCGATCTCTTCACTGGTTTGCCTGTCTCACAAAGACTGAGGTATAAAATCAATACCCTCTGTTTCAAATGTCTCCACAAATCTGCACCCTCTTATCTCTGTAACTGTCTTCACCTGTACACTCCATCCCGTTCCCTTCGTTCAGCCGCAGATACTTTGTGCTTTCGAACACCCAGATTCAAACAAACCACTGTTGGCCGTCGCTCCTTCTCTGTTTCTGGTCCATCCACCTGGAATGACCTCCCTCTTTCACTTCGTCAAAAGCCTTCACTTGATTCTTTCAAATCCAGCCTCAAAACACACTTATTTCCTACCTGAGACTTTCCCCCCACATATCTGTCCCTAATTTTCAACAGCATCTTTCACCGTCTAGTGTTGTTCCGTGTGTGTGTGTGTGTGTGTGTGTGTGTGTGTGTGTGTGTGTGTGTGTGTGTGTGTGTGTGTGTGTGTGTGTGTGTGTGTGTGTGTGTGTGTGTGTGTGTGTGTGTGTGTGTGTGTGTGCGTGAGTGTGCGTGCGTAGTGCGCGCGCATGGATTTCTCATTATGTTTAAGGAGAGTTGCATGCCTGTAAATGATTGAGTGCAAGCGCTTCGATTTGTTTGTTTTTTACAAGATTCAGCGCTATATAAATTCCATATATTATTATTATTATTATTATTTCAGAGTGTTAAGAATCTGGAAATGTGCAGAGATACTTGTTGCTTGAAGGAGTACTCTCTCTCTCACTCTCCTCTCTCTCTCTCTCTCCTCTCTCTCTCTCTCTCTCTCTCTCTCTCCTCTCTCTCTCTCTCTCTCTCTCTTCGTTATTTTTAGTGGTGGTGATGGAGGGGTTGCTATTATTTATTGTTGGTTTTTTTGTTTCCATCTTTTTTCTTGCTTGTTTTAATGTTCTTTATGACGTGTTTACTATGTTTTGATAGTCTCTAATCAGGGCAAGGGCCTTATGAAAAAAATGTAAGTGAATGCTTATTTGTAACCCTTGAAGAATAAAGTTTGTTCACATACTTTCTTTCTCTCTCTCTCCCTCTCTCTCTCTCTCCATCTAGGGTGTGGGGATGCTACCTATTATTTGCTGTTGTTGTTTTTGGTTTTGGACTTTTTTGCTTATGTTAATGTTTATTATGAGTTTATTCTGTTTTGATAGTCCTAATTAGGGCAATGGCCTTATGAAAAAAAAGTAAGTGAATGCTTATTTGTAACCCTTGAAAAATAAAGATTATTCAAATAAAGATTAGTCTCTCTCTCTCTATCTCTCTCTCTCTCTCTCTCTCTCTCTCTCTCTCTCTCTCTCTCTCTGTCTTTGACTGTCTCTCTCTCTCTCTGTCTTGTAATGGAAAATGTTCACAGACCTAACAATACACTTCCAATTCTGCCATAAAATCCATATATTACTATTACTATATATTACTATTAACAGATAACATGAACCACTTAAAAAACCACCTCTTTGCTTGTATGTATCGTTTTCAATAGAATATTTATGTTTCTTATGTTTGCAACGTTGCCTCACCTTGTGACAGAGGCCATTGTGCCAAAAGTCAATTAAAAGTTCGAGTTGAGTTTTCTCTCTCTCTCTCTCTCTCTCTCTCTCTCTCTCTCTCTCTCTCTCTCTCTCTCTCTCTCTCTCTCTCTCTCTCTCTCTCTCTCTCTCTCTCTCTCCCCTCTCTCTCTCTTTCTCTCTCTCTCTCTCTGGGGGGACGGGATATCTTAGTGCTTAGAACATTGTGCTCGCAATCTGACGACCCAGGTTCGGTTCCCGTTCAAAAGGAATATTTTCCCCTGGAGTTAACATCAGTGCAGACTCCACTCTTCCCAAAAGTCCTTTGGTTGACACTATAAACCAAGGCCCCCGTGTGCAAACACACGCAGAACATCTCGCGCACACGTTAAATCCTGTTCCGCTTTTCGTAAGAGTAGGCCATTGTGTGCTGGTGGGAACAGATGACAGAATTTACAAAAACTGCATACATACGGGGACTGGATATATATATATAAAAAAGCACACAAGTGCTTATTCCATTATCCTCGATTTAAAAGAATAAAATAAAGTTTGTTTTTTTTTATTTAAAAATAAATAAATAAGTAAGTAAGTCTTCAATTTTAACGTCTTTCCACTTTAAGTGATACCAGACGGCCCTAAAATAGGAGACTGAATGAGAGAGAGAGAGAGAGAGAGAGAGAGAGAGAGAGAGAGAGAGAGAGAGAGAGAGAGAGAGAGAGAGAGAGAGAGAGAGAGAGAGAACTCGAACTCGAACTCGAACTCGAATTTTTTATTGAGGGTATATGGATAAGCCAGTGGCTTCTTTACACCAGGCCCTCGTCAAGAGGAGAAAAAAAGACAATGAACAAATAAGAAAACATTCATCAAATAAAAGACAGTATAGACTCTTAAATAACTAAATAAATGCATAATGCTATTCAAACAAAGATTTGGTACATATTGTCAAGCACATGTCTATTCTTATAATTCCAAAGCATATTGACACTATTGACATATTACACACAGACACAAACCCATAGCCAGCTGAACAAAAACCACTTCGCAACAATCATCAAAGTTCCGAATCAATGGCCAAAAAGAGAAAGAAAAGAAAAAGCGGCCCAACCACAAACACCATCATCACAGATTGGCAAAGCCACAAACATACCACTCCAGCAAAAAGCCCCAAGATTTCCTACCCTATCAAAACACAGGAGTGTGTGAATGTGCGTGCGTGCGCGTGCGCGCGCGCGCGGTGAGAGAGAGGAGAGAGAGAGAGAGAGAGAGAGAGAGAGAGAGAGAGAGAGAGAGAGATGCACAAAATCTTCAAAATGCTCATGCAAGCTGCACTCACGCACACGCACGCACACATACAACTCTCGTGCAGGCACACACACGCACACGCACGCACGCACGCACACACACACCCATACCCACTCACACACACAAACTTTCATGAAGATAACACACACACACACACACACACACACACAACATCACACAACAGAATAATTATGACAGATATACTCAAAGTGGAAACAACTTTCATGCGGGCACACACACACACACACACACACACACACACGCCCACGCACAAACACGCACGCGAACACACCACACACACAGAGCAATGCAAAACAAAAAACCCCAGCAAACATTAACAGGACAATACATTTATAAACATATCAAATAATGTTATATTTGCATAAAAATGATTTATAACATTTCAAATAGATATTTGTAGTACGCCTTTTTAAAAGATGTTAAGCAACTTTTGTTCTTGATATAGATAGGGATTTCATTCCATAGTCTGCTACCAGAGTAAACGAGGGATGTCATAAATAGATCCGTTCTTGGCCGAGGAGGAACAAGGATAGTTTTGTCACGAATGCTTTTGGCTGAAAATCTTTGATAAAGGTATGCTGGGGAAAGATTGCTCATAATTTTATACATTATAATACCTTTATTATAATGACATCTCATAACAAAAGGAAGAATATTGAGCTCTTTGTAATGACATATTTCAAGGGAAGAAGATCTTATAAGGATTAGCTTTAGTGAACGTGTGTATATACTTTCTAAGGGTTTCAAGCAATTCTTACTAGCCAAGTCCCAGCATGTTGAAGCATAGTCTATGTCGGGTTGAATGTATGCATGGAAAAATAATTTTCTGGTATGCAGATCAAGGAAATGTTTAATTCTATTGAGCTGAAACACTTTTTGGGCTATTTTCTTGGACAGAGTGTAGACATGACTTGACCATGACAAGTTATTGTCAATGTTAAGTCCAGCAGTCTATGCGAATTTACTTCTTCTAGTACATTATTGGAAATTTTTAAATACTTAAGTTACTTGGGATAACTTTTATATTTTGACGTTTCTGGCGTGTTGTAACTAGCATAAATTTAGATTTGTTTGGATGTATGGCCATGTGGTTATAATCAGTCCATGTTACAAGTTTATTTATATCTTTTTGTAGATGTTCATATACTAATTTCACATCTTTATCTGTACTGTGCAAAGTTGTATCGTCAGCAAATAATTCACAACAAGAAGAAAGATACAAGGAAGATCATTAATGTAGATTGTAAATAGGATAGGGCCTAGAACAGAACCCTGGGGAACACCATATCTTATGGGCATGAGTGAGGATACTAATGAGTCTTGGAAAACTGCTTGTCTTCTGTTTGTTAGGAAAGAGGTTAGTAATTTAAGAGATTTAGGAGATAAGCCATATATAGTAAGTTTCCTTAAAAGAAGATTGTGGTCAATGGTGTCAAAAGCTTTGGCAAAGTCCACAAAGACTGTACCTGTTAAAAGGTCATTGTTTATATTCAAGTGCCACTGTTCTATTAGGTTGCTGAAGCTGTATGACAAGAGTGGTTTTCTCTGAAACCGCTTTGATTTGGGTGGAACAGGTTGTGTAATGTAAAGTGTGATAGAAGATTGTTCTTGAGATGTTTTTCCAGAGGTTTAGACAAGGTAGACAGAATAGATATAGGCCTGTAGTTAGACGGGTCATTTGAATCCCAGATTTAAAAACTGGAATCACTTTAGCAATTTTAAACATTTCGGATAAGAACATTTTTCAATACAGAGGTTGTAAATATATGTAAGATGTTCAGTAATTATGGGGGCAGATACTCTTAAGATTTTACTGTCTAAATCATCCATGCCTCGGGAGTTGGACTGTTTCAATAAACACAAATATCTGTACACCTCGTTGACACTGATAAACTTAAAGTCAAATCTAGAATGTATATCTTTTAAATCACAGTAGTTTTTAAGGGAAGTAAGTCATTATTATTGAATGATCGGTATTGATTAATCTTTCAGCTATAGTACAGAAATGCTTGTTCATACATTCAACAGATAAATTCGTAGCTGATTGGGGACAGGATGTGGATAATTTACCTGATAATTGATTTATTGCTCTCCATAGAGACTTAGGGTCTTTTTTACATGCAATAAGTTCAGAAAAGTACTTTTTCTTGGCTGCTCTTTTCATAGCTGTTAGTTTGTTACGCTGTTGTTTAAATTGATCACTTTTTCCTGTTGATTTCAATAATCGGTCACGAATTGCTCTGGCTTTATTTATTTCATCAGTTAGCCATGGTGGCTTATCTTTTGGCTTAACACGTTTAAATCTAATGGGTGCATGCTTGTCAACAATAGAAGAAAAAGTATGGTACCATGTTTCCAGAGCTTTGTCAGGATCAGTATTTTGGTAAACATTAGTGAAGCTGGCTGCACATAAGTCAGACAAGAAATCTTCAGAATTGAAAGTTCGATAGCTTCGAAAGGATAATACACTTGTGGGTACATCTAGGAATTTTTATACCCTTTTTGACCAGGTAAGACATATTGGAAATGATCACTAATTCCAACAACAGGTACAGACATTTCTATTATATTAGTTGGGTTGGTGGTATAAATATGATCAATAAGCGTCTCTGAATGGGATGTTTTTCTGGTTGGAGTGTCAACTAGTTGTGATAGATTATACATTTCAAACATTAGTTTCCATTTGTTGTGAGGCTTATTTAGGTCAATGTTAAAATCTCCAAGCAATATAATTTCAGTTGAGTAATTGGATACATCATCCATCATGAGACCAAAGCGGTCAAACCAGTTTATCCGTTCACTCGGATTTCTATATATAAAGCCAAATAGAATGGGTTTACTTCCTTTTAGTTGAATCTCCAACCAGATACATTCAATGTCATATTTATCGGAAAAATTTACAAGAGAGTAGTTTACAGACCTGTGTACATATATGACCAAACCAGTTTCAAGTTTCGTTTTAGCATCTCTCCGAATGATATTGTATTCAGGAATTGATATTACATTGTCAGCGACTCTATTAGATAACCGTGATTCAGAAAAACCAAAGACGTGAAAGTGGTCATTTGCATTTGATAAAATAGAAGATATATCGGCTACTTTATTCAACAGATGACAAATATTCAGACATCCTACTTTCAATCCAAATTTGTTCAACCATTTATCATTATTGACATTGCTAGCCATGGTTGCCAGAAATAGAAAAAGAACAGCACGATTTAATCACCTCGTGTATGGATTGGTCCAATATGTTCAAAGTACCAATGCTAAGAAAAGAAAGAAAAAAGCAAGACCGAAACCCCCCTAAATGACCCCAAACAAACAAATGAGGCAAAGTCAGCAAAGACTTAACAATGATATTCAAAATATCTAACTGTACATAAATGTGCAAGATATAATGCGCACAGAAAAGACCAGCAATTTTTTTTTACAAGAATGAGATAGAACAAAACACACGCTTCAAAAGATGAAAATACAACAATCAAAAGCAAAGATCAGAAACTGAGCAAAGAAATAGCAGTCAGCTTCAGTAACATGCAGATTTGAGCCTGCAGTTCAAGTTCAAGGTACAAAAGCCACCTCCAGGGAGAAGACTGTTCCTTTCCTTACAAAATATCTCAAATTGGTTAAAGCCTCGTCAATGTCCCAAGTCCATGAGTCTTCTGGCACAATGGTTCTGCCTGGTAAAAACTGATATATTTTCATACTGTACAAGAAGGCAAGGAAAACTCCAAGGTTCTCAGGAAAAAACCAAAACAATGCAGACAAACACAGTAATGTAACCAGAGATCAACCTTTATGTATTTAATGACAAGTACAACAAACACACATTCAAGTGTCTTATTTTCATTGATACATAATCAGACATAAGACAGCCATATTATAAGGTCTTTAAATAAAGCTTTGAATGTGAAAATAACAACCCTATCCCCCCATGATATCCTTTATACAATATCTTAACTTTACTTAATACCTGACATCACACTGTGACACCATCTGTGATGCCAAATTGATCAGCTGCTGTGCATACTGACCAGCAGCATTGCCGAAAATCCAACCCTGGGGGCTTGAATTACCATGGGCTAGAGGTGGATAATAATGTGGGGCAACAGGGTTTAAAGGAAAACTGAGTTGTCTTTGGGTAAAGTCTCTGTTGTGGAGACCATAGGCTGTAGTTGATGTGGAACAGAAAATTTAGGATGTGAGTATTCAGAGTGCATGCAATTCAGGGGATTGAAGGGGGATGGAAGGTTTGTGAGCCCTAGGGGCAGTAGATGATTGTTGTAAATTGCCAACATTCTGTGGCTGGTTGTTTTCTAAATCAAAGGATACATTTCATTGGAGGTTTCTGGAAGCTGCAGGTTCGTGGTCCACCAGATGTATCCGGAGGCAGATGATCCAGCCTGCTGAGTCCAGAGTGGCGGCTGTTCCTTGAAGGCAAGGAAGGGAAGTCTGCTGTAGACAGCATTGCTGGGACATCTCGGTTCATGGAAGGACCAGATTGCCTGAGGGGTCCTTTCCATTCCCCATGGAGATTATCTCGGGCACCCCGAGGGTTTTTGCTGAAAGGGGGATGACCACTGGGAGCACCACCCTGTTCTTTAGAATGTACCATATTCTCCACATTAATATCATAAGAACTGAAATGCTGAGGCTGGGGCAGAACTTGTTTAAAGGTGACAGCCAGGCGGGCTGTTCCTCTAGTGCTGAGGTGAATGTGGTCTCGATAGAGCGCTTGGCGAGGAGCACCATTTTGGGTAACAAACGTTTTGAAGTTGTCTACATTGTCTACCTGTGACCTTGAGCATGCTGCATATAGGTTTTTGTTAGAAGGTGCTATTGTGTTGTTTAATAAGTGTCTGCCACGAGCTGGAATGATTGAACTGAAGACCACATGTGCATTTGGAAATCGACTTTTGCACAAAGTGATAACCTCTGTCCAAGTCTGAATCGAAATATGCCCACCTGAGCAATCGTTAATTCCCACATGCACAATAACAGTATTTATTTTTTCTTGTTTATTCAAGTCCTGCAACCAGTTGAATAAGTCAGTGACAGTTAGTCCAGGAATACAAATTTTGAAAAGATCGTTGGTTGCTACAAGTCTTTTAGGATTGATATATCTGATGACAGAGTCACCTATCAGAATAGAGGATGCTCTAGCCGGAATGTTTATTTCTTTCAAAATATGTTGGGAAGATTGTGTTTGTTCAGTGTAAGGTTGTGTTGTTGGAATACTGGTATTAGGTACAGCTTTTGGAGTGGTGGAATCAGTGCTAGGACAAAGAGACACATTCTTATTTGCTTCAGGTTGTCCCTGATCCTGAGTGAGAGAAGTTAGGATCTCAAATCTATTTTGACTGGAATAGTGATGTCGGAATGACTGACCTGACGCTGAATCACAGGGCTGTTTTTTTCACAGATCTCTGAATTTTCATTTGGAACTAAGGGATGAATGGAGAAGTTGCCATTAACAATAGTCTGGACAGGTGGTGGGGAAAAAAGAGGGTTGTCAGGGACAGTTGCCCATGTGTTTTTGTCTTTGTCACAGTCTTCAAAATCACAATCAACAGGAAAGTCACATTGTGTAGAAAAAAGTCTTAGCAGGGTAACACCGTTTCTTCATATGTTTCATTTCAGAGTGAATTGTACCCAAACAGGTTTTGATGGATTGGTTGTCTTTAATTAAGTTATTTATGGAGACAAACAAGTTTGGAAATACTGGAAGTTATGTTGTCAACTGCAGAAAACAGAGATTCTATTGACTTATCAAAATGCCGCTTCAACTCGTTTTTCACACAGACTTTAGAATTTTCAATGCTGGACTTGAAGTCAGCATCACGCTCAGCTTGGAGAGCTTGCAAACTGTCAAGAACGTTTTCCATGTACTGGAGCTTGTCAGAAAGGGCCTTATCATGCTGAGAAGGGCACAGAGTCCGCCTTCTATAGCGTTTAGCCTGCTTTGATATTTTAGGAGTTTTTTTCACACTTGTTTTAGAGTTTGTGACAGCATTTGAGATGGGAGCAATATTGTCTCTGAAATTAAGGGTGGCTGGATGTGCATTATTTTGATCATTACTTTGATCTTGGGAATTGTCTGTTTGAAAGTCATTTGTCTCCACAAAGTCAGGAGACAAAAGAGACAAGTCTCCCATAGTGTCGGATAGTCTTCTCTCATGAGGCAACTGTTCTGGCGTAGCAACAGTGTCGGGGGAAGACATATCAAAGGGAATAATTGGACCCTGGTTGCAAGTTGGTGGGAGTAATGCTAATTCACTTCCATTATCTGACAAGAACGTCAATGGAAGTGAGAGAACCTTGTCCTTAAATTCTTTTGCGTCCTCATCATGACAGTATTTAATTACTGCATCTGCTAACTTTTCACACTCCTCTTCCCCCCATTTAACACAGGATACGCCCTGACACAGCAAAGTTCCAGTTTCCTGACGTGTAAAATACAATGACACTGTAATGCACTTTAACTGATTGTAGAACACGCGAATAACTGACTTAGCTAAGTGAAGTGATGCGGGTTCTTCAATCCATGCTGGGAGGGAAAGAGGGCAGTCGTTATAATCAAAGTCAGATCTTTCAACTGAGACAATATCATCTGAGATAGATGCATATCTATAAAATAAACAGTTTCTCCATGCAGTGAGTTCTTTTTCTGAGCATGAAAATCTTTTCTGTAAAATATCTAAAGTAGGTTGTAATTTATTATCTTTTTTAACTGAAACGTCGTTCATTACAGATGTTGACATAGTTAAGTCCTTGCTAAGTCATGTGACTTATCTTGTTGAACTAGAGTCATGTGACATCACAGGAATTGTCATAGTTCATCGTGCCAGCTACACAGACTTGGGACAGGGGAGAGAATTACAGGCAAATCATTGTGCACACTTCACGATACCTACATTTTTGGCAGTGGTCGCACAAACACAGTTTATGTCAACAACGCTACTGCACGTGCAAAACAGTTCCGCTGGATAGCACAATACAAGTTCGTGAGTTAATATCAAACTTGCACAAAGTCCTTCATTATTCTATATATATTATTGTTATGTGCTAATTATGGTCCATACCTGAGATTTTGACATGAAATAGAAACACCATTCCATTCATTGAGCGTAAACACACCTTTGTGCAAAATTTCAGAAAGAATAACATCCTATAACACCACGAAATGGATACATCTTGCAGAGCAATCAAAAACACGTCCTGCTGTCTTGCCACCGAGAGAGAGAGAGAGAGAGAGAGAGAGAAGAGAGAAGAGAGAGAGAGAGAGAGAGAGAGAAATAGATAGATTTACTCTGTTGGTGATGCATGGGTGTGTATAAGTGTGTGGTGTGTGTGTCTGTCTGTCTGTGTGTGTCTCTCTCTCACTCTGTCTGTGTTTGTCTCTCTCTCTCTCTCTCTCTCTCTCTCCTCTCTCTCTCTCTCTCTCTCTCTCTCTCTCTCATTCTGATCCATCATTGGGGAAGAACCCGGTCATTAAGAATTCATTGTGACTGCCTTAGACTTCCTTTGGGAGTAAAAAAGAAAATAATCAACTTCGAGAGAGTTTACGCATTCCAATGCCATTTAACGCCCCTCGTCCCTGTTAAAGACACGGATCATAATGCAAATTATCAACATTCAAAACAAACGGCAGGCCAACAATTGAAACGACATGCAACAGTGAATTGAATTCGACCGCAATAATGATAACATAACAGATGATAATCTCATTTGGATAATGATAAATCTTGAGCCGTTTTTCTTCTTATCCACGGGCGTTGTTTTCATAGGTCATGTCCAGAGAGAGTGACTGTCTGTCTGTTTGTCTGTATGTCTGTGTGTGTGTGTGTCTCTGTTTTTGTCTGTTTTTGCCTGTCTGGTTTTGTCTCTGACGATGTCTCTGTCTATGTCTGTCTGTCTGTCTGTGTGTTGTGTCTCTGTTTTTGTCTCTTTTTGCCTGTCTGGTTTTGTCTCTATGTCCTGTCTCTCTGTCTGTCTGTTTGTCTGTCTGTCTGTCTCTGTGTCTCTGTTTTGTCTCTTTTTGCCTGTCTGGTTTTCTCTCTGACTATGTCTCTGTCTATGTCTGTAGTCTGTCTCTGTATTTTTGTTTTCGTCTCTTTTTGCCTGTCTGGTTTTCTCTCTGACTCTGTCTCTGTCTGTGTCTGTCTGTCTGTCTCTGTGTCTCTGTTTTTGTCTCTTTTTGCCTGTCTGGTTTTGTCTCTGACTATGTCTCTGTCTATGTCTGTCTGTCTGTCTCTGTATTTCTGTTTTTGTCTCTTTTTGCCTGTCTAGTTTTCTCTCTGACTATGTCTCTGTCTGTCTGTCTGTCTGTCTGTCTCTGTATTTCTGTTCTTGTCTCTTTCTGCCTGTCTGGTTTTGTCTCTGTCTATGTCTCTGTCTGTCTGTCTGTCTGTCTGTCTGTCTCTGTGTCTCTGTTTTTGTCTCTTTCTGCCTGTCTGTCTTTGTCTCTGTCTATGTCTCTGTCTGTCTGTCTGTCTGTCTCTGTGTCTCTGTTTTTGTCTCTTTCTGCCTGTCTGGTTTTGTCTCTGACTATGTCTCTGTCTATGTCTGTCTGTCTATGTCTCTCTGTATCTGTCCCTGTCTGTCTGTCTGTCTGTCTGTCACTCTCTCTCTCTCTCTCTCTCTCCTCTCTCTCTC
>CM054154.1:53801062-53806621 GCA_028751875.1 Rapana venosa | reverse complement strand
GTTTTTTCTATATTGTTCTTCATTTGTCTTGGCTGTTATTCTTGTCCTATGTTAGTTATTGTCGCTGTTGTAGTTGTGTATGTATATTTGTGTTTTTTTTGATTGTTTTATTTCCTTGTTGTGGTTGTTCTTGTTGATTCATCCTTTTGTTGTTGTTTTATTCAGTTGTTTGTATGGTTGAAGGTTTGTGTGTATATGTGTGTGGGGGGGGGGGGGGGAGGGAAGCAGTTGGTGTGGGTTTTTTTTAATTTTTATTCTGTTTTGTCTTCTTTGTTTTTTTTTGGTTTGGTTTTTCTTTGTTGGTTGTTTTTGTTTGTGTTATGAGGGATATTTTTTCAAGTTTTTTGAATTATTTGAATTGTATGGTCTCATATTTTTCTGGGATTTTTGTTTTGTTTTAATTCCACATATGCATATGTTATTGGATTTTTTTGTTTGATTTGTATAGATTACCATAGATTAGGTTTTTTATTCTATGTCTGCATATACATTATCTTTATTTCTCGTTTTTTTTTCCCTTTCTTTAGATAGGTGGCTTGATGAAAAAAAGCAAATGCACTGCTTATTCAATGTACCATCTGAAAATAAAAGTTTGACTTTGACTTTGACTTTGACTTTGACACACACACACACACACACATACACACGTTCACGCCAGTGCTTGGGCAGAAGTTCATGCTAATAGTGGAAAACATATTTACCCCAAATCCTGCTTCTTCAAACAACAACTCTCCACCCTGCCACCCCCCCCCCCCCCCCCCCAAAAAAAAAAAAAAAAAAAAAAAAAAAAAGAAAAGAAAAAAAAAAAAAAAATCCACCAAAACAACCCCCAAACCAAACCAAACAAAAAAAAAACCTACCAAAAACAAAAACCAACAAACAAACACACAAAAAGCTCATACAGCTTCTTTGCAATACCTAGCTACAGAGCAGACACCAGCAGAGGATGAAAGGCAATTACAGTCGGACGACTGCCGTCATTCCACCTGACTACCGTTGTCCGACAAAACTGCGTTCAATAAAACCATCACACTGCAGTTCATCGAGGTCACAGTTGTAAAGATAGCAGTTCCGTCCTTCCTTCCCCCAATACTGGCTTCATGACTTGACCATAACATGACGAAAAATAACAATGGATGACGAATCTTGTATTTCTTCGTCAAACGCTCAGACAGGAAGTCTTGGTGTCTGTCTTGGCTCTGATTTGTAATTGCAAGATATAGCACTCTATAAATTCCATATATTATTATTATTATTATTATTATTATTATTATTATTATTATTATTATTATTATCGAGGCACTGGCTGGCAAACAAGAACCATTGCTAGATACAGTCAAACGGAGGAAACTGAAATGGTTTGGCCACACAACAAGGCATAACAGCCTGTCAAAGACAGTCCTGCAGGGAATGGTGGAAGGAGCAAGGAGGCAGGGACGGCCACGCAAAAGCTGGATATCCAACATCAAGGAGTGGACCGGCCTCACTGTACCAAACCTCCTGAAAGCAGCCCAGGACAGAACCATTTGGCGGTCCACTTGCAGCGTCCGTGCGGGTACCCCAACGGTCGTCCCGACCAAGGGATGAGTGAGAGTGAGATTATTATTATTATTATTATTATATGAGCGAAAATGCTTTGCATTGCCCTTTAAGCGCCTGACAAGTCAGGCCCAGCACATCCGACTTCGGCGTGGGAGATTAATTCATATTTTAAAAAGAAAATCTTTCTGTAGGAAAAAAGGTAGAAGAATCGACCAAGAAGGCAGAAAATAGACAATGAGGAGGTGACATGAAAAAAACGGAACAAGGCAGAAACAAAGAGAGGGATAGAAAAGAGGGAATCCTAGCAGGAGGTGGATTATGCCATTTATACTGACAGGCCCCAGGCATCCTTAAGGGAGAAGGCACCTGGAGATGTTGGAAGGCAGTCACAGTTGGACGACTGCCGTCCTACGAGCTGACTACCGCTGTCTGACAGATCAAATCGCGTTCAAAGAAATCATCCACCTGTAAATCATCCACCTGTAAATCATCCACCTGTAAATCATCCATCTGTAAATCATCCACCTGTAAATCATCCACCTGTAAATCATCCATCTGTAAATCCACCACCTGTAAATCATCCATCTGTAAATCATCCATCCCACAGTTACGCGACAGCAGTGCTGCCCTTCTCCCAATACTGCGCTTTCGACTGACGACAACATGATGCAAAATAACGAGAGATAATACATGATTAAGCCATAAGTGATCAGTGTTACGCTTTATATATAAATTCCATGTATCATCATCATCATCATCATCATCATCATCATTATTATTATTATTATTATTATTATTATTATTATTATTATTATTATTATTATTATTATTATTATTATTATTATTATTATTTAAGCAGTCCCTTTGCGACTAATTTGCCTCAAAATGAAAAATTAAAAAAACAAGCACAGAAAACGGTTAGGGATAAGGACAGATGTCAGCGGGACTCGCCTCTACATCTTTATTTCTGCGCGGTGAAGGCTATCTCTCGTGCTGTTCTCTAGCGCGGCCAAAAAAAATATTGACTTTGGGAAAAAGAGTTGATGAGAAGTGCCCTTAACTTAAGATGAACCTAGAAACTGCTGTTCCGAAGACAAGGAAGTTTGCCGACTACGATCAAACTGCCCTCGCACGTAAAACTGAAAAGAAGATGACAATTGTTTGGATATGATCACAGTTGTTTATGATCACAGTTGTTTATGACTATGATGACAGTTGTTTGGCTAATGATCACAGTTGTTAGGTAGGTTATGACTATGATGACAGTTGTTTATGACTATGATGACAGTTGTTTATGACTATGATGACAGTTGTTAGGTAGGTTATGACTATGATGACAGTTTGTTTATGACTATGATGACAGTTGTTAGGTAGGTTATGACTATGATGACAGTTGTTTGGCGGGTTATGACTGTCGGTGAATTTGATGGTAGATCTACCGACACCGAAGCAAATACGTTTTCATCAAACTGATGCCCCCCATCGCCCGCCCATGTATTATACTATGTAGCAAACATGTAACATATCTGCTTTAGTGCATGATCGCACGATCTCAAGGTTATTTTCTTCACTAAATGTTGTCCTCCTCATCTCATGTTATTCATCCATGTTATGATTCTAAGAAAAAAATAACGGAAGATAAAATCATTTGAAGTTGGCAAGATTACAAAAAAAACAAAACAGCAACTGAAAAACCAACCTAATAATCAGTCATAGAATGAAAAGCAAAGACAAACACACAAAATACCCATTATATCCTGCGGTAATGGAAACATAAGGGGAATATGCACAATATTTGTTGTTGTTTTTTTGCATGCGTGTACGTATCCATGCGCGCGCGCGTACGCGTGCGCGCGTGTATGTGTATGCGTGCGTGCAAGCACGAGTGCGTGCGCGCATTTCTGTGTGTGTGTGTGTGGGTGTGTATGCGTGCATCTATCTATCTATCTATCTATCTATCTATCTATAGGCACACACACGCGTATATGTGTTGTTCGCGCGCGTGTTGTGTGTATTGTGTGTGCGGTGTTGTGTGTGTTGTGTGTGTGTGTGTGTGTGGTGGTGTGTGTGTGTGTGTGTGTGTGCGCGTACTTTGGCAAGGGAAGTAAATTCCCATAAGAGCATTAAGCAATGTTCATTATACAAAGTTGCTTCCCCTAGACCTCAGAATGAAACTGAACGCAATTTGTCCACCAGCCCTGGGGAACAAAAGTAGCTTTTTTTTTCCATTTTAAAGGCATATGGGCCACGCCAGCATTTGATGAGATATACCATCAGAACCGACTGATGTTTTGTAATGGGTAAACGAATCTAGAGTTTCAATACATTCGTCTTAGTGAGTGGAATATAAACAGCATCATAATAAATTATGATAACAGATTTTCTGATTCGTTTTTAGTTTAAGAGAAGCCCTGACGTCATATCTGGCAACGTTGCATTCAAGGTGCTTTCCAGTGAAGTTGGGAGCCCTTAATCTGGCATGGTGTGACGGAAAACATGTTTTGAAAATGTCAAACTTGCCACTGACTGGTGAGAAGTGCATCTTGCTGGATGCCCAGCAAGGGAAGCCACAAGAGAGTGCAACATCACACTTCCATGGTCCACACCGTGGTCAGCATACATCTGTCATACACACACACACACACCACACGCGCGCGCGCGCACGCATGCACGCACGCACACGCAAACACGCACGCACACATAGGATAGCCTAGGGAGAGATAGAGATGGGATAGCCTAGTGGTTAGAGCATTGCGCTCGCAATCTGACGACCCGGGTTCGACTCCCGTTCAATGGGATATTTTCCCCTAGAGTTATCATCAGTGCAGACTCCACTCTCCCCTAAAGTCCTTCGGATGAGACTATAAACCGAGGTCCCGTGTACGAACGCACACAAAACATCTTGCGCACACGTTAAAACCCGTTCCGCTTTTCGTAAGAGTAGGCCATTGTGTGCCGATGGGGAGCAGATGACAGAATTTACAAAACCACATACACACGGGGGCTGGATGCAAAAAAGCACATAAGTGCTTATTCCATTATCCTCGATTTAAAAGAATAGAATAGAACACTAACACCTGCGCGCGCGCACGCACACACACACACACACACACTCAAACACACACACACGCACACACACACACTCAAACACACACACACATATTCTGGCACTTAATTTACCTAACGTTATCTGTTTTCCTTTTCTTTTTGTTTACATGTATAGTTCAACGAGTTTCCGATGCCAAGATATGTTTTTTTCCCTTCCATTTTTATCCTCCATTTAACTATCCAAATAAACGCACTGACATCAACTTGTCATTTTGCCCATCCCCATGACTGTCCAAAACATCCCTCTTTAGTGGACAGACATTAAAACAAAGACATTCACGATAATACACACCACAGCTGCCACAGCCATAACCACCATTGTCATTATCCTCATTGCTACTATCATTAACAGTAAAAGGTAACGGTGTCCCATAACCTACGTGGTCGTAGGGGAGCGAGGCGTCAGAGACCTCAACTTCTCTAGGGGCCAGCATTTTGAGGGCGGCGCCCATCTCCTCTCCCTCGCTGCTTTACCTTCCCTGACCCTAAAGAGGGCAGGTACCCATTTACAGCTGGGTGAACTGGTGGAACTGTACTGAAGCCAAAGTGCGCAAACGGTCACCCATCCAACTGGTAACCACGCTCGATACTGCTTAACCTTGGCTAAGGAAAGCGAGTGCTTTGACCATTGAGCTATTCCGTCCCCTGATAATGTTATAATTAACAGTATAGGCTACATAATGATAATCCCCATTCTTCGTCCTAATCCTAATCGTCGTCATGGAGGAAGTACAATTTCCTGACGCTGGGGGCAACAGCAAAGTGAGAGGCTGTATGACCAGTGGCTTTTCCACTCATGGAATTCCACTTTACAGCTTAGTCTTTACTGATCGACTATGACTCTCTGACTAGGAGGCTTGACTCGCACAGTCCTTATGTGCTGCAGCCCTGGGGGCTGGTTGGCCTTTG
>CM054154.1:53788562-53798562 GCA_028751875.1 Rapana venosa | reverse complement strand
TTAAAAAAGATAATAAATTACAACCTACTTTAGATATTTTACAGAAAAGATTTTCATGCTCAGAAAAAGAACTCACTGCATGGAGAAACTGTTTATTTTATAGATATGCATCTATCTCAGATGATATTGTCTCAGTTGAAAGATCTGACTTTGATTATAACGACTGCCCTCTTTCCCTCCCAGCATGGATTGAAGAACCCGCATCACTTCACTTAGCTAAGTCAGTTATTCGCGTGTTCTACAATCAGTTAAAGTGCATTACAGTGTCATTGTATTTTACACGTCAGGAAACGGGAACTTTGCTGTGTCAGGGCGTATCCTGTGTTAAATGGGGGGAAGAGGAGTGTGAAAAGTTAGCAGATGCAGTAATTAAATACTGTCATGATGAGGACGCAAAAGAATTTAAGGACAAGGTTCTCTCACTTCCATTGACGTTCTTGTCAGATAATGGAAGTGAATTAGCATTACCCCACCAACTTGCAACCAGGTCCAATTATTCCCTTTGATATGTCTTCCCCCGACACTGTTGCTACGCCAGAACAGTTGCCTCATGAGAGAAGACTATCAGACACTATGGGAGACTTGTCTCTTTTGTCTCCTGACTTTGTGGAGACAAATGACTTTCAAACAGACAATTCCCAAGATCAAAGTAATGATCAAAATAATGCACATCCAGCCACCCTTAATTTCAGAGACAATATTGCTCCCATCTCAAATGCTGTCACAACTCTAAAACAAGTGTGAAAAAAACTCCTAAAATATCAAAGCAGGCAAAAACGCTATAGAAGGCGGACTCTGTGCCCTTCTCAGCATGATAAGGCCCTTTCTGACAAGCTCCAGTACATGGAAAACGTTCTTGACAGTTTGCAAGCTCTCCAAGCTGAGCGTGATGCTGACTTCAAGTCCAGCATTGAAAATTCTAAAGTCTGTGTGAAAAACGAGTTGAAGCGGCATTTTGATAAGTCAATAGAATCTCTGTTTTCTGCAGTTGACAACATAACTTCCAGTATTTCCAAACTTGATGTCTCAATTAAAGATAACCAATCCATCAAAACCTGTTTGGGTACAATTCACTCTGAAATGAAACATATGAAGAAACGGTGTTACCCTGCTAAGACTGTTTCTACACAATGTGACTTTCCTGTTGATTGTGATTTTGAAGACTGTGACAAAGACAAAAACACATGGGCAACTGTCCCTGACAACCCTTTTTTTCCCCACCACCTGTCCAGACTATTGTTAATGGCAACTTCTCCATTCATCCCTTAGTTCCAAATGAAAATTCAGAGATCTGTGAAAAAAAAAGCCCTGTGATTCAGCGTCAGGTCAGTCATTCCGACATCACTATTCCAGTCAAAAATAGATTTGAGATCCTAACTTCTCTCACTCAGGATCAGGGACAACCTGAAGCAAATAAGAATGTGTCTCTTTGTCCTAGCACTGATTCCACCACTCCAAAAGCTGTACCTAATACCAGTATTCCAACAACACAACCTTACACTGAACAAACACAATCTTCCCAACAGATTTTGAAAGAAATAAACATTCCGGCTAGAGCATCCTCTATTCTGATAGGTGACTCTGTCATCAGATATATCAATCCTAAAAGACTTGTAGCAACCAACGATCTTTTCAAAATTTGTATTCCTGGACTAACTGTCACTGACTTATTCAACTGGTTGCAGGACTTGAATAAACAAGACAAAATAAATACTGTTATTGTGCATGTGGGAATTAATGATTGCTCAGGTGGGCATATTTCGATTCAGACTTGGACAGAGGTTATCACTTTGTGCAAAAGTCGATTTCCAAATGCACATGTGGTCTTCAGTTCAATCATTCCAGCTCGTGGCAGACACTTATTAAACAACACAATAGCACCTTCTAACAAAAACCTATATGCAGCATGCTCAAGGTCACAAGTAGACAATGTAGACAACTTTAAAACGTTTGTTACCCAAAATGGTGCTCCTCGCCAAGCGCTCTATCGAGACCACATTCACCTCAGCACTAGAGGAACAGCCCGCCTGGCTGTCACCTTTAAACAAGTTCTGCCCCAGCCTCAGCATTTCAGTTCTTATGAGAATATGGTACATTCTAAAGAACAGGGTGGTGCTCCCAGTGGTCATCCCCCTTTCAGCAAAAACCCTCGGGGTGCCCGAGATAATCTCCATGGGGAATGGAAAGGACCCCTCAGGCAATCTGGTCCTTCCATGAACCGAGATGTCCCAGCAATGCTGTCTACAGCGGACTTCCCTTCTTTACCTCCAAGGAACAGCCGCCACTCTGGACTCAGCAGGCTGGATCATCTGCCTCCGGATACATCTGGTGGACCACGAACCTGGCAGCTTCCAGAAACCTCCAATGAAAATGTATCCTTTGATTTAGAAAACAACCAGCCACAGAATGTTGGCAATTTACAGCAATCATCTACTGCCCCTAGGGCTCCACAAACCTTCCATCCCCCCTTCAATCCCCTGAATCGCATGCACTCTGAATACTCACATCCTAAATTTTCTGTTCCACATCAACTACAGCCCTATGGTCTCCACAACAGAGACTTTACCCAAAGACAACTCAGTTTTCCTTTAAACCCTGTTGCCCCACATTATTATCCACCTCTAGCCCATGGTAATTCAAGCCCAAGGGTTGGATTTTCGGCAATGCTGCTGGTCAGTATGCACAGCAGCTGATCAATTTGGCATCACAGATGGTGTCATAGTGTGATGTCAGGTATTAAGTAAAGTTAAGATATTGTATAAAGGATATCATGGGGGATAGGTTGTTATTTTCACATTCAAAGCTTTATTTAAAGACCTTATAATATGGCTGTCTTATGTCTGATTATGTATCAATGAAAATAAGACACTTGAATGTGTGTTTGTTGTACTTGTCATCAAATACATAAAGGTTGATTTCTGGTTACATTACTGTGTTTGTCTGCATTGTTTTGGTCTTTTCCTGAGAACCTTGGAGTTTTCCTTGCCTTCTTGTACAGTATGAAAATATATCAGTTTTTACCAGGCAGAACCATTGTGCCAGAAGACTCATGGACTTGGGACATTGACGAGGCTTTAACCAATTTGAGATATTTTGTAAGGAAAGGAACAGTCTTCTCCCTGGAGGTGGCTTTTGTACCTTGAACTGGAACTGCAGGCTCAAATCTCGATGTTACTGAAGCTGACTGCTATTTCTTTTCTCAGTTTCTGATATTTGCTTTTGATTGTTGTATTTTCATCTTTTGAAGCGTGTGTTTTGTTCTATGTCATTCTTGTAAAAAAAATTGCTGGTCTTTTCTGTGTGCATTATATCTTGCACATTTATGTACAGTTAGATATTTTGAATATCATTGTTAAGTCTTTGCTGACTTTGCCTCATTTGTTTGTTTGGGGTCATTTAGGGGGGTTTCGGTCTTGCTTTTTTCTTTCTTTTCTTAGCATTGGTACTTTGAACATATTGGACCAATCCATACATGAGGTGATTAAGTCGTGCTGTTCTTTTTCTATTTCTGGCAACCATGGCTAGCAATGTCAATAATGATAAATGGTTGAACAAATTTGGATTGAAAGTAGGATGTCTGAATATTTGTCATCTGTTGAATAAAGTAGCCGATATATCTTCTATTTTATCAAATGCAAATGACCACTTTCACGTCTTCGGTTTTTCTGAATCACGGTTATCTAATAGAGTCGCTGACAATGTAATATCAATTCCTGAATACAATATCATTCGGAGAGATCTAAAACGAAACTTGAAAACTGGTTTGGTCATATATGTACACAGGTCTGTAAACTACTCTCTTGTAAATTTTTCCAATAAATATGACATTGAATGTATCTGGTTGGAGATTCAACTAAAAGGAAGTAACCCATTCTATTTGGCTTTATATATAGAAATCCGAGTGAACGGATAAACTGGTTTGACCGCTTTTGGTCTCATGATGGATGATGTATCCAATTACTCAACTGAAATTATATTGCTTGGAGATTTTAACATTGACCTAATAAGCCTCACAACAAATGGAAACTAATGTTTGAAATGTATAATCTATCACAACTAGTTGACACTCCAACCAGAAAAACATCCCATTCAGAGACGCTTATTGATCATATTTATACCACCAACCCAACTAATATAATAGAAATGTCTGTACCTGTTGTTGGAATTAGTGATCATTTCCCAATATGTCTTACCTGGTCAAAAAAGGGTATAAAAATTCCTAGATGTACCCACAAGTGTATATCCTTTCGAAGCTATCGAACTTTCAATTCTGAAGATTTTTTGTCTGACTTATGTGCAGCCAGCTTTATTAATGTTTACCAAAAGACTGATCCTGACAAAGCTCTGGAAACATGGTACCATACTTTTTCTTCTATTGTTGACAAGCATGCACCCATTAGATTTAAACGTGTTAAGCCAAAAGATAAGCCACCATGGCTAACTGATGAAATAAATAAAGCCAGAGCAATTCGTGATAGATTATTGAAATCAACAGGAAAAAGTGATCAATTTAAACAACAGCGTAACAAACTAACAGCTATGAAAAGAGCAGCCAAGAAAAAGTACTTTTCTGAACTTATTGCATGTAAAAAAGACCCCAAGTCTCTATGGAGAGCAATAAATCAATTATCAGGTAAATTATCCACATCCTGTCCCCAATCAGCTACGAATTTATCTGTTCAATGTATGAACAAGCATTTCTGTACTATAGCTGAAAGATTAATCAATACCAATCATTCAATAAATAATGACTTACTTCCCCTTAAAAACTACTGTGATTTAAAAGATATACATTCTAGATTTGACTTTAAGTTTATCAGTGTCAACGAGGTGTACAGATATTTGTGTTTATTGAAACAGTCCAACTCCCGAGGCATGGATGATTTAGACAGTAAAATCTTAAGAGTATCTGCCCCCATAATTACTGAACATCTTACATATATTTACAACCTCTGTATTGAAAAATGTTCTTATCCCGAAATGTTTAAAATTGCTAAAGTGATTCCAGTTTTTAAATCTGGGGATTTAAATGACCCGTCTAACTACAGGCCTATATCTATTCTGTCTACCTTGTCTAAACCTCTGGAAAAACATCTCAAGAACAATCTTCTATCACACTTTACATTACACAACCTGTTCCACCCAAATCAAAGCGGTTTCAGAGAAAACCACTCTTGTCATACAGCTCTCAGCAACCTAATAGAACAGTGGCACTTGAATATAAACAATGACCTTTTAACAGGTACAGTCTTTGTGGACTTTGCCAAAGCTTTTGACACCATTGACCACAATCTTCTTTTAAGGAAACTTACTATATATGGCTTATCTGCTAAATCTCTTAAATTACTAACCTCTTTCCTAACAAACAGAAGACAAGCAGTTTTCCAAGACTCATTAGTATCCTCACTCATGCCCATAAGATATGGTTTCCCCAGGGTTCTGTTCTAGGCCCTATCCTATTTACAATCTACATTAATGATCTTCCTTTGTATCTTTCTTCTTGTTGTGAATTATTTGCTGACGATACAACTTTGCACAGTACAGATAAAGATGTGAAATTAGTATATGAACATCTACAAAAAGATATAAATAAACTTGTAACATGGAAATGATTATAACCACATGGCCATACATCCAAACAAATCTAAATTTATGCTAGTTACAACACGCCAGAACGTCAAAATATAAAAGTTACCCCAAGTAACTTAAGTATTTTAAAAATTTGCAATAATGTACTAGAAGAAGTAAATTCGCATAGACTGCTGGGACTTAACATTGACAATAACTTGTCATGGTCAAGTCATGTCTACACTCTGTCCAAGAAAATAGCCCAAAAAGTGTTTCAGCTCAATAGAATTAAACATTTCCTTGATCTGCATACCAGAAAATTATTTTTCCATGCATACATTCAACCCGACATAGACTATGCTTCAACATGCTGGGACTTGGCTAGTAAGAATTGCTTGAAACCCTTAGAAAGTATATACAGACGTTCACTAAAGCTAATCCTTATAAGATCTTCTTCCTTGAAATATGTCATTACAAAGAGCTCAATATTCTTCCTTTTGTTATGAGATGTCATTATAATAAAGGTATACTAATGTATAAAATTATGAGCAATCTTTCCCCAGCATACCTTTATCAAAGATTTTCAGCCAAAAGCATTCGTGACAAAACTATCCTTGTTCCTCCTCGGCCAAGAACGGATCTATTTATGACATCCCTCGTTTACTCTGGTAGCAGACTATGGAATGAAATCCCTATCTATATCAAGAACAAAAGTTGCTTAACATCTTTTAAAAAGGCGTACTACAAATATCTATTTGAAATGTTATAAATCATTTTTATGCAAATATAACATTATTTGATATGTTTATAAATGTATTGTCCTGTTAATGTTTGTTGGTTTTTTTTGTTTTGCATTGCTCTGTGTGTGTGTGTTCGCGTGCGTGTTTGTGCGTGGGCGTGTGTGTGTGTGTGCCCGCATGAAAGTTGTTTCCACTTTGAGTATATCTGTCATAATTATTCTGTTGTGTGATGTTTGTGTGTGTGTGTGTGTGTGTGTGATCTTCATGAAAGTTTGTGTGTGTGTGGGGGTATGGGTGTGTGTGTGCGTGCGTGCGTGTGCGTGTGTGTGCCTGCACGAGAGTTGTATGTGTGCGTGCGTGTGCGTGAGTGCAGCTTGCATGAGCATTTTGAAGATTTTGTGCATCTCTCTCTTTTCTCTCTCTCTCTTCTCTCTCTCTCTCTCTCTCTCTCTCTCTCTCTCTCTCTCTCTCCTCTCTCTCTCTCTCTCTCACCGCGCGCGCGCGCGCGCGCGCACGGACATTCACACACTCCTGTGTTTTGATAGGGTAGGAAATCTTGGAGCTTTTTGCTGGAGTGGTATGTTTGTGGCTTTGCCAATCTGTGATGATGGTGTTTGTGGTTGGGCCGCTTTTTCTTTTCTTTCTCCTTTTGGCCATTGATTCGGAACTTTGATGATTGTTGCGAAGTGGTTTTTGTTCAGCTGGCTATGGGTTTGTGTCTGTGTGTAATATGTCAATAGTGTCAATATGCTTTAGAATTATAAGAATAGACATGTGCTTGACAATATGTACCAAATCTTTGAATAGCATTATGCATTTATTTAGTTATTTAAGAGTCTATACTGTCTTTTATTTGATGAATGTTTTCTTATTTGTTCATTGTCTTTTTTCTCCTCTTGACGAGGGCCTGGTGTAAAGAAGCCACTGGCTTATCCATATACCCTCAATAAAAAATTCGAGTTCGAGTTCGAGTTCGAGTTCTCTCTCTCTCTCTCTCTTCCTCTCATTCTCACTCACTCTCTCTCTCTCTCTTCCTCTCATTCTCACCTCCTCTCTCTCTCTCTCTCTCTCTCTCTCTCTCTCTCTCTCTCTCTCTCTTCCTCTCATTCTCACACACTCTCTCTCTCTGTCTCTCTCTCTCTCTCTCTCTCTCTCTTCCTCTCATTCTCTCTCTCTCTCTCTCTCTCTCTCTCTCTCTCTCTCTCTCTCTGTCTCTCTCTCTCTCTTCCTCTCATTCTCACTCTCTCTATCTCTCATGCTTGTTTTCTGCCTACCAGGCCCATTCTCCTGCAAATTGTTTTTCACGCCAAATCTGACCATTGTTTTCTTACAAACTTTTCCGAGTTAGGTGCACGTCTTAAGTGTGGAATGAACGTGTCAGCTGAGACCAGCACAGCAGGCAGACCTCACTGACAGCTACCAGCACAGGAGAGAAGTCCAGGCACTACAGATGTCATCCAGGAAAATAGGACCACAGTCCTGCTGCTCATGCTGGTTCTGATGCTGATGCTGATGCTGATAGAACAGGCAGTGTGGAATTGGCTATCAAATAAGGCGGTGTCCAGTTCTGTATCTCTGGATGCTGAGAGGACCCATGCAGCAGTAAAAGACTAAGATGCTGAGTGGTGCTGTGTTAGATTATTAATGGGAACCGCGTATCCATTTAGATGCGCGGCATTGCACGCACGGGGAAGGTTACTTCCCTGTGAAAGCTGCCAGAGATACTAAGATTGGTATAATCACACGTTAAGTGTGAGAGAATTCAAGAAAGGGGGAAGTTTTGTTTGAAATCCCTTGTGGAGGATGATCAGATCATGTTGCTTATGTGTGATGATTCAAGCTGTTCAGTTGTTTGGCACTCCTTTTTGTTGCTTTCTTGTTATATTCTTGAGAGAATCATGGGAGAAGCACTAGAAGAACATGAGGGAACAGTGAGTATTGGAGGGCGAACAATCACAAACTTGGGTTTCGCTGATGATATTGACGAATTAGCTGGTCACGAGCAAGAACTAACAGACTTAGTGAACCGCGTAGAAGAAAAATCAACAAAATTTGGTATGGAAATCAACGGGGAAAAACAAAAGTGATGACAAACAGCAACTTCACATCACAAATCAAAATCGAAGACCAGAATATTGAAAATGTTCACAGATTCAAATATCTGGGATCTATCGTGACAGACTAGGGATCAAAACCAGAAATCTGTCAAGACTTGCCCAGACCACAGCCGCGATGACCAAGCTCAAACCCATCTGGAGCAACAGAAAAATCGCCATCAGCTCCAAAATCAGACTGATGCGCTCTCTGGTCATGTCAATCTTCTTATATGCATGTGAATCATGAACCCTCACAGCGGACTTAGAGAGAAGAATAAGAGCTGTAGAAATGAGGTGCTTCCGAAGACTTTTAGGCATCTCATACAAAGACCACATCACGAATGAAGAAGTCAAGAGACGCATCCGCAATGAAATCGGGCCCCATACTGACCTTCAAGCACTTGTCAGACAACGAAAACTGAAGTGGTTTGGTCATGTCACACGCGCAGACTCTGGTCTTCTTAAAACAATCCTACAAGGCACAGTGAGGGGAGGAGGAAGAAGAGGCAGACAAAGGAAGAGATGGGAGGACAACATTCGAGAGTGGACAGACATGGAAGTGAGAGACACCCTGAAAGTGGCCGAGAGACGCGAGGATTGGAGAAAGGTGGTTGACAAAGCTTCGAAGGCGCTTCAAAGGATTCGGAATCTGAGGAATCGGTGACGGTGACGGTGTTATATATTTTTAAAAAGTACAATGTTAGACTTTTGTGAATTCATGTTGTAGTTTTCCTTTTACGCATCAAATCATCGCAATAAGCATCATCCTTGCCATCATTGTTGTTATCATTGTCGTCGTTGTCATGAATATCGTTATCATCATCACCATCATTTCTCTAACCTCTTTACACCAATCTCTATCGTTTATCTGGGTCTGTGTCACTGTCTGTCCATCTCCTGATTTTATTAAAAGCAGCACACACACACTCACACACACAACCACAGCAGCAGACAAGACACAGACAGACAGACAGACAGACAAACAGCATGCACACACACACACCATCACAAAAGCAAACAAGACACAGACAAACAGCACGCACGCACGCATGCGCACACACACACACATGCACACACACACACTCACACACACACACACACACACACACACACACACACACACACACACGCACACACACACATGCACACTCACACACACACACCACACACACACACACACACACACACACACACACACACACACACACACACACACACACACACCACACACACACCCTTTGGGGTAAGTACGCCGGTTCTATCTGTATCCATCTCCAAGTTTATCAATGAAGATGCTTACTCGACTATGAATTTCTCTAAGGGGCAAAGAGGCTTGCTCTCTCTCTCTCTCTCTCTCTCTCCTCTCTCTTCTCCTCGTCCTCTCTCTCTCTCTCTCCTCTCTCTCTCTCCTCTCTCCCTCCTCCTCTCTCTCTCCTCTCTCTCTCCTCTCTCTCTCTCTTTCTGTGTGTGTGTGTTTTGCGTGCGTGCGTATATATATATATATATATGTATATATATATATATATATATATATATATATATAATATATATATATATATGTGTGTGTGTGTTGTGTGTGTGTGTGTATCTGTGTGT
>CM054154.1:53773517-53778517 GCA_028751875.1 Rapana venosa | reverse complement strand
CTCCCTCTCCCTCTCCCTATCTATTTATCTATCTATCTATCTCTCTGTCTGTCTTTATCTCTCTCTCTCTCTCTCTCTCTCTCCTCTCCCTCTCTCTCTCCCTCTCTCTCTCTCGGTGGCAAGACAGCAGGACGTGTTTTTGATTGCTCTGCAAGATGTATCCATTTCGTGGTGTTATAGGATGTTATTCTTTCTGAAATTTTGCACAAAGGTGTGTTTACGCTCAATGAATGGAATGGTGTTTCTATTTCATGTCAAAATCTCAGGTATGGACCATAATTAGCACATAACAATAATATATATAGAATAATGAAGGACTTTGTGCAAGTTTGATATTAACTCACGAACTTGTATTGTGCTATCCAGCGGAACTGTTTTGCACGTGCAGTAGCGTTGTTGACATAAACTGTGTTTGTGCGACCACTGCCAAAAATGTAGGTATCGTGAAGTGTGCACAATGATTTGCCTGTAATTCTCTCCCCTGTCCCAAGTCTGTGTAGCTGGCACGATGAACTATGACAATTCCTGTGATGTCACATGACTCTAGTTCAACAAGATAAGTCACATGACTTAGCAAGGACTTAACTATGTCAACATCTGTAATGAACGACGTTTCAGTTAAAAAAGATAATAAATTACAACCTACTTTAGATATTTTACAGAAAAGATTTTCATGCTCAGAAAAAGAACTCACTGCATGGAGAAACTGTTTATTTTATAGATATGCATCTATCTCAGATGATATTGTCTCAGTTGAAAGATCTGACTTTGATTATAACGACTGCCCTCTTTCCCTCCCAGCATGGATTGAAGAACCCGCATCACTTCACTTAGCTAAGTCATTTTATTCGCGTGTTCTACAATCAGTTAAAGTGCATTACAGTGTCATTGTATTTTACACGTCAGGAAACTGGAACTTTGCTGTGTCAGGGCGTATCCTGTGTTAAATGGGGGAAGAGGAGTGTGAAAAGTTAGCAGATGCAGTAATTAAATACTGTCATGATGAGGACGCAAAAGAATTTAAGGACAAGGTTCTCTCACTTCCATTGACGTTCTTGTCAGATAATGGAAGTGAATTAGCATTACTCCCACCAACTTGCACCAGGGTCCAATTATTCCCTTTGATATGTCTTCCCCGACACTGTTGCTACGCCAGAACAGTTGCCTCATGAGAGAAGACTATCCGACACTATGGAGACTTGTCTCTTTTGTCTCCTGACTTTGTGGAGACAAATGACTTTCAAACAGACAATTCCCAAGATCAAAGTAATGATCAAAATAATGCACATCCAGCCACCCTTAATTTCAGAGACAATATTGCTCCCATCTCAAATGCTGTCACAAACTCTAAAACAAGTGTGAAAAAAACTCCTAAAATATCAAAGCAGGCTAAACGCTATAGAAGGCGGACTCTGTGCCCTTCTCAGCATGATAAGGCCCTTTCTGACAAGCTCCAGTACATGGAAAACGTTCTTGACAGTTTGCAAGCTCTCCAAGCTGAGCGTGATGCTGACTTCAAGTCCAGCATTGAAAATTCTAAAGTCTGTGTGAAAAACGAGTTGAAGCGGCATTTTGATAAGTCAATAGAATCTCTGTTTTCTGCAGTTGACAACATAACTTCCAGTATTTCCAAACTTGATGTCTCCATAAATAACTTAATTAAAGACAACCAATCCATCAAAACCTGTTTGGGTACAATTCACTCTGAAATGAAACATATGAAGAAACGGTGTTACCCTGCTAAGACTGTTTCTACACAATGTGACTTTCCTGTTGATTGTGATTTTGAAGACTGTGACAAAGACAAAAACACATGGGCAACTGTCCCTGACAACCCTCTTTTTTCCCCACCTCCTGTCCAGACTATTGTTAATGGCAACTTCTCCATTCATCCCTTAGTTCCAAATGAAAATTCAGAGATCTGTGAAAAAAACAGCCCTGTGATTCAGCGTCAGGTCAGTCATTCCGACATCACTATTCCAGTCAAAAATAGATTTGAGATCCTAACTTCTCTCACTCAGGATCAGGGACAACCTGAAGCAAATAAGAATGTGTCTCTTTGTCCTAGCACTGATTCCACCACTCCAAAAGCTGTACCTAATACCAGTATTCCAACAACACAACCTTACACTGAACAAACACAATCTTCCCAACAGATTTTGACAGAAATAAACATTCCGGCTAGAGCATCCTCTATTCTGATAGGTGACTCTGTCATCAGATACATTAATCCTAAAAGACTTGTAGCAACCTATGATCTGTTCAAAATTTGTATTCCTGGACTAACTGTCACTGACTTGTTTAACTGGTTGCAGGACTTGAATAAACAAGAAAAAATAAATACTGTTATTGTGCATGTGGGAATTAACGATTGCTCAGGTGGACATATTTCGATTCAGACTTGGACAGAGGTTATCACTTTGTGCAAAAGTCGATTTCCAAATGCACATGTGGTCTTCAGTTCAATCATTCCAGCTCGTGGCAGACACTTATTAAACAACACAATAGCACCTTCTAACAAAAACCTATATGCAGCATGCTCAAGGTCACAAGTAGACAATGTAGACAACTTTAAAACGTTTGTTACCCAAAATGGTGCTCCTCGCCAAGCGCTCTATCGAGACCACATTCACCTCAGCACTAGAGGAACAGCCCGCCTGGCTGTCACCTTTAAACAAGTTCTGCCCCAGCCTCAGCATTTCAGTTCTTATGAGAATATGGTACATTCTAAAGAACAGGGTGGTGCTCCCAGTGGTCATCCCCCTTTCAGCAAAAACCCTCGGGGTGCCCGAGATAATCTCCATGGGGAATGGAAAGGACCCCTCAGGCAATCTGGTCCTTCCATGAACCGAGATGTCCCAGCAATGCTGTCTACAGCGGACTTCCCTTCTTTACCTCCAAGGAACAGCCGCCACTCTGGACTCAGCAGGCTGGATCATCTGCCCCCGGGATACATCTGGTGGACCACGAGCCTGGCACTTCCAGAAACCTCCAATGAAAATGTATCCTTTGATTTAGAAAACAACCAGCCACAGAATGTTGGCAATTTACAGCAATCATCTACTGCCCTAGGGCTCCACAAAACCTTCCATCCCCCCTTCAACCCCCTGAATTGCATGCACTCTGAATACTTACATCCTAAATTTTCTGTTCCACATCAACTACAGCCCTATGGTCTCCACAACAGAGACTTTACCCAAAGACAACTCAGTTTTCCTTTAAACCCTGTTGCCCCACCTTATTATCCACCTCTAGCCCATGGTAATTCAAGCCCCCAGGGTTGGATTTTCGGCAATGCTGCTGGTCAGTATGCACAGCAGCTGATCAATTTGGCATCACAGATGGTGTCATAGTGTGATGTCAGGTATTAAGTAAAGTTAAGATATTGTATAAAGGATATCATGGGGGATAGGGTTGTTATTTTCACATTCAAAGCTTTATTAAAGACCTTATAATATGGCTGTCTTATGTCTGATTATGTATCAATGAAAATAAGACACTTGAATGTGTGTTTGTTGTACTTGTCATCAAATACATAAAGGTTGATTTCTGGTTACATTACTGTGTTTGTCTGCATTGTTTTGGTCTTTTCCTGAGAACCTTGGAGTTTTCCTTGCCTTCTTGTACAGTATGAAAATATATCAGTTTTTACCAGGCAGAACCATTGTGCCAGAAGACTCATGGACTTGGGACATTGACGAGGCTTTAACCAATTTGAGATATTTTGTAAGGAAAGGAACATCTTCTCCCTGGAGGTGGCTTTTGTACCTTGAACTTGAACTGCAGGCTCAAATCTGCATGTTACTGAAGCTGACTGCTATTTCTTTTCTCATTTTCTGATATTTGCTTTTGATTGTTGTATTTTCATCTTTTGAAGCGTGTGTTTTGTTCTATGTCATTCTTGTAAAAAAATTGCTGGTCTTTTCTGTGTGCATTATATCTTGCACATTTATGTACAGTTAGATATTTTGAATATCATTGTTAAGTCTTTGCTGACTTTGCCTCATTTGTTTGTTTGGGGTCATTTAGGGGGGGTTTTGGTCTTGCTTTTTTCTTTCTTTTCTTAGCATTGGTACTTTGAACATATTGGACCAATCCATACACGAGTGATTAAGTCGTGCTGTTCTTTTTCTATTTCTGGCAACCATGGCTAGCAATGTCAATAATGATAAATGGTTGAACAAATTTGGATTGAAAGTAGGATGTCTGAATAATTTGTCATCTGTTGAATAAAGTAGCCGATATATCTTCTATTTTATCAAATGCAAATGACCACTTTCACGTCTTCGGTTTTTCTGAATCACGGTTATCTAATAGAGTCGCTGACAATGTAATATCAATTCCTGAATACAATATCATTCGGAGAGATGCTAAAACGAAACTTGAAACTGTTTGGTCATATATGTACACAGGTCTGTAAACTACTCTCTTGTAAATTTTTCCGATAAATATGACATTGAATGTATCTGGTTGGAGATTCAACTAAAAGGAAGTAAACCCATTCTATTTGGCTTTATATATAGAAATCCGAGTGAACGGATAAACTGGTTTGACCGCTTTGGTCTCATGATGGATGATGTATCCAATTACTCAACTGAAATTATATTGCTTGGAGATTTTAACATTGACCTAAATAAGCCTCACAACAAATGGAAACTAATGTTTGAAATGTATAATCTATCACAACTAGTTGATACTCCAACCAGAAAAACATCCCATTCAGAGACGCTTATTGATCATATTTATACCACCAACCCAACTAATATAATAGAAATGTCTGTACCTGTTGTTGGAATTAGTGATCATTTCCCAATATGTCTTACCTGGTCAAAAAAGGGTATAAAAATTCCTAGATGTACCCACAAGTGTATATCCTTTCGAAGCTATCGAACTTTCAATTCTGAAGATTTTTTGTCTGACTTATGTGCAGCCAGCTTCACTAATGTTTACCAAAATACTGATCCTGACAAAGCTCTGGAAACATGGTACCATACTTTTTC
>CM054154.1:53753517-53763517 GCA_028751875.1 Rapana venosa | reverse complement strand
GTGTTTCAGGGAAAATACTAAATATGTAATACTCAAAATAGCACACGACAACAAAACATTTTTAAATTATCTCATACAAATTGAATGTCATATAATAAAAAATGCAATCCCCAACACTCACAATAAAGGGGGGAAAGGGCCCAAATAAAGTCCTAAAAAGAACATCTACCATTGTAAGAAATAAAAAAAATTTTTTTTTTTCCGGGAAATAAATAATACGGTTTTTTTTTTCATCCAGTCCCCCCCGTGGGTCACATTTAAAAATGCCCGTCTATTTTTAAACATAGAAGAAAAGGGGGAAAAACTTTTTTTTTTTAAAAAAGAGAGAGAGAGAGAGAGAGAGAGGGGAAAAGGGAAAAGGAGAGAGAGAAGGAAAGGAGAGAGAGAGAGAGAGAGAGGGGGGGGATCGTTTTTGAAAACCGAAAGAAAAACGAGTTTAACACCCCCCCCCGCGACAAGCTTCCTGGCCCCGTAACAATGACATTGCCAGAACAAAAATACGCGATTTTTTTTGTGTCTGACCCCATGTTGAGGATGACTGTCTTTAATATATCTCCCGCTCCATGGAGACGCTCTGCTTGGCATTTTCCACTTCAAAGCTGTAAAAATTTCCCCCCCGCTGACAGAGATTGAAACAGGGGGAGAAAAAGGTTTTTTTTGCTGCCCCCTGGGGTCGGGAAATTCTCTACCCCCCCAATTCCAACACCCCAAATCTGCATTGTAAAACCAGTGTTAAAAATACGTTTATTCCCCCTTTGTTTTTTTCCCCCCGAAGTTGTGTTTTTTTTTTGGGAAAATTTGGGATTTGGGGGTGACGGGGTTGGAGTGGGGGGGAGGTTTTGGGGGAATTTGGTGTTGTGTGTATGGTATGTGCAAAAGCATTGCCCTTTGGTTAGTGTGTGGGTTTCGCATGGAAAAAGAAAGTAGCTAAAAATCCCCCAAAGACAAACATGAAATGTCTCTTTCTCTCTTCTCTTCTCTTTTTTTTTCTTTTCTCTCTCTCTCTCTCTCTCTCTCTCTCTTCTCTCCTTTTCTCTCTCTTCTCTCTCTTCTTCTCTTTCTCTCTCTCTCTCTTTTTCCCCTCTCTCTCTCTCCTCTTCTCTTCCCCCCCTCTCTCTCCCCCCTCTTTTTCCCCCCCCTCTCTCTCCCCCCTCTCTCCCCCCCTCCCCAAAAAATTCGGGAATACTGTGTATTATAAAATTTTATAGTGTTGTTTCAAGAAAAAACAAATGATGAGAAAAGACAAAATATTTGAAAATGTTGTTTGTAGTATGTTGTAAGTCAGGTCTCAGAGAAGTTCTCTGCTACTGCTATGGTACCCATGTAACCCCTAAAAAACCCTGTCGCATGTGGGGGGGGAAACCCCAATAAAAAAAACCCAAAACATAGGGGGAGACTTGGAAGGAGATTGGCGCCCCAAAGGGAATATCCTAAGCCACAGAAAAAAAAAAAGAAAAATCAAAGCAAAAATGAAAAGGGGTCGGTCGGGGGCCCCGGGTTCCCAACGACCGCTTTTTTCCCTTTTATAACACCGGGGTTGGAAGTGACAATCATACGGGATTTAAAACTTTAAATTAAGCTCCCTAAGAAAAATCACCATTGGTACAGGGAACGCCCGTACCTCTACCAGTGCGGAAAAAAAAAGAACTAGATATGAGCTTGCGATAAAAATAATTATTGGACAGGAGAAGTGGATGGCGGGGGGTTTTTTTGGGAGACTTGACTAAAAAGGCAAAAAAGATTGGTACAGGGGCCCAAAGGAAACTCCCCAACTGGAGTGGCATTTTTTTTCAGAAAGGAAAAGTAGTGGGGTGTTATCGCTGTACACCACCCCCAGCAGGATCACAGATCCGGGTGGGCCAACCCCAAGAACATCACCACATACAAATCTATGCACCATCATTGACCAAAAAATAAAGAATAGAAGAATTTTATGAAGATTTAAAGTGACTTTAAGAAAACACCCAAAAGGAATCTAAAATCACCCAAAGGGGGTTTTTAAAAACGCCAAAGTAGGCCCTGACTTACAAAAAGGGGCCCCGGAAGTTGGTCAGTTTGGAACTGGGGGACCAACGCGGGGGGACTACGTCTCTGGAGTTTCCCCTGCCCCCGACTTCCATTCCCAAATTCCCTCTATCCCCCCAAAAGCAGTCAAGGAGGACAACCTGCATGCGGCCCAAAGGAAGATCCAAAACCAAATAGATTTTATTTTAACACCCCCCGGCGCTTCAAATCCCTAAACGACCCAACAAAAACCTACCCGGAGTGACATAGGCGGACCAGACCCTTTGTGTGGTATTCAAAATGAAGCTGAAGAAAAACAAACAGCCTGCAAACCCCCCTATAAAATTTTACGTGGACAAACTAAAAAAATCCAGATGTCGAGGGAAAACTTCCAAGCTAAGCTTGGTGGGCTTTTTGCGGCATTAACCCCCCTGGCAATGAAACAATGACCTCACCAAAAAACTTCAATGAGGCATCCGGAAAAAGAGGGAGGTACTCGGTCGTCAAGAAAAAAACCCACCAGGACTACCAATGACATTTGGGCTCTGCGATACAGAAGAGCCTGAAAACCAAACCCGGGCTTCCAACCTAAAGAAAACCGGGAGGCCAACAAACCGTGAAGAAGTCAATGTTAAAGGCCCCAAAAGAAGTGGATCAGTGATCAATGTGATGGAATCGAAAAAACATGAAAAATGGGCAACAGAAAAAAGGATACGAACCCCGAAAAAACTCACAAAACCACTTCAAACCAAATATCGTCATTGAAAACAGTCCGGAAACCCCCTAAGAAAAATTTAGCTGATTGAACAGTGGTCTGAATATGTCAAGAACGTACAAATACCCAATACAACCTGACAAAAGATAAAAGAAGAGAAAGCAGCAACTCAAGAGCACCCCCCGCCCTTACCCTTTTGAGGGAAGAATGGAAAAAGCCCTCCCAGTTACCAGTAGGAAATCCCCAGGAGCAGCAATATACCAGCAGAGTGCTCAAGATGGGGCGAAACGCATCAATATTTACAGATCTTCAGAAGATTTGGGACAAAACGTGGCCAACAGACTGGACACAACATCATCATACCCCCCCCAAGAAAGGGGGAAATTTTCGCCAATGCCAAAATATAGAAAATCAGCCCCATCAGCCACGCCAGCAAAAATCATGCTCAAAGTTATTTTGAAACGACTCAGAAGGGGGCAAAAAAACACCTTGCAGAGGAAAAGCTGGGGGTTTAGGGGAGGAGGGGAAAAATCGAAAGATTTTTAATGCCCCCCAAAAATGATGGAAAAAAAATCTTCAAAAATCAGAGAGCCTGTTCCAAAACTTCATCGCTTCAAAAAGAAGGGCTTTTTTTACAGAGATGGCACGAAGGGCCCGTGGGAGGTCCTCAGAATTTTGGGGATTGAAGAAGGACTAGTGCAAAACCCTTCAAGCACATACAACACGCAAGCAGTGCATCCTTCTGAACAATCAGGGGGGGGGGTTTACTTCAAAACCCCAGGGGGTCCGACAAGGGTGCCTGTTTCTCCCTCCCTGTTTACCCGTTCTTGGAAAAATATGAAGAGACCCCCATGACTTTCCACCTACCATCCCATTGGCGGCAGACCCCTCAACAACTTACGGTTTGCCGATGACATTGACCTCATGGGGGGGGAAGTAACACGAGCTGCAAGATCTTACGCCAATTGAGAACGAGTGGAGCATATGGGATGGAGGTGACTCGGAGAAAGTAAAGTACTTGTGAAAACCCGAGCAATACCCCAAAATTTACATAAAGGCCAACAACTGGGGGGGTAGCGCTTTTAATCCCCTCGGCCCCAACTCCAAAGGCGGGGGATCGACGACAGAAATCAAAGTCAGAAAGCCCTGGCAACATCTTCCAAAAAAATCACCCCCATATGGAAAAGTAAAGAGATCATTTTCCCCAAAAAACTAAAACTCTCAAAACCCAAAATTTAGTCGATTTGCGACGGAAGTGAAACCCGGGCATTACTGCTGAAACGCAAAGCGAATCCCTCATTCGAAACAAAAAGCCCAAAAAAACTACTGGGCATTCCCGGGGGAGAAGAAAGACCAACGAATTGTCAAAGTCAAAACCGGGTGGCAGGTCCACGGAACCCCCCTTTTCACCATCGTCAAGAAAAAAAGCTGAAAATGGTTCGGCCCCCGTCACCCCCCACAACACTCTGCCCAAAAAACGTACTGCAGGGAAAACTGAAGGTAGCGAAAGGAGGGGAAAACAGAACAAAAATGGGTGGACAACATCAAGAAAGGACCCGATAAAGACTCGGCACTCTGGCGAGCCGAGGGCCGAGTGGAGGAGGGGGTTTACCACGGCACGCTTTGTGGTCTCCCCCACGACCGCCAAGGTCAGGGTCTGATGATGATGTGGATATTTGAAAAGAAGGAAGGCATTTAAAACTGAATGTTTAGATTAAGAATAAAATCCAAGGGTGAAAAAATACCCCTTTATTGTAATAGAAGTAACCCCAAAATATGGAACAATGTTCTCCTCGTTTTCGTATATTCGAAATCTGGGGTTGATTAAAAAAAAAGGAAAGCGAAAAAAAACAAAACTGAATTTACTCTGTATTTAAATTTTTTAGTATCTTGAAAGCGCATGAATATATTTTGGGAATGCTGATTACTGTGTTTTATGTACTGCGTTATATCGTGATGTTTTCCCCCTAATCTACTTTGCATTGTATTGTGGCCCAAGGCCGATGTGCAATTAAACTATTTCAGAGTTCAGAGTTCAGATTTCTCTCTCTCCCCCCCCCCCCCCCCCCCCCCCCCCCTCTCTCTTCTCTCTCTCTCTCCCCTCATCTCTCTCTCTCTCTCTCTTCTCTCCTCTCTATCTCTCTCTCTTTCTCTCTTCTTTCACCATTTTTTTCTTTGTGTCCAAAATTCGCAGCCATACTAAACATTTTATTAAGTTCATTTTCATTGTGATATCTATCCACCTGAAAAAAAATACCAGCAATGTCGGTCAATCAACGAGAGCTCTACTTTCAAGCTTGAAAGGTCAGAACTACCCGAGTACATGATCCCAGACTTCCTATTTAGGGTACAAGACTTATCATCTTTCACTAGAATTCAGCCAAGGTCCGACAATCTCACAAAATAACTTCTTTCTTTTTTTTAAGGACCAAACCTATACCTTCCCAAGCGGTTCTCAAATGTGCCGCCACTGCCAAACTGAAGGGTTTCCACACTGACTGTCCCCCCTGCCCACACCGTAGTGCATTGAATGGGATTTTCGCAAAGACGCACAGACAGGCTCGTTGCCGGGGTTTGGGGCTATTTTCCGCCCAGAAAGGGCCAACGATTTTGATTCACCCGGCATCTTCAGTTTTTCATGGAAAAGCAGTCTGCATGACCTGCAAAGTGGAAAATGCCCCCCCCCCCCTCTTCCTCACAGCAGTCCCCCTTTTCCCCCACCACCAGGCAGAGTGCCCAAATAGGGAATGTGGGAGGATGACATCTCGCAGAATTTCAACTGTCAAGTCACTCTGATCAGCAGGGGCGGCCCTTCCCCAGAACTCTCTCTTTTTCCCAGAACGTCTCCACTTGCCAGAAGTTTTCCATTTCCCAAAACGTTTCTCCTTCCCGAACTTCTCATTTGCCCAGGGTTCTCACTTCCCAGAAGTCCCCCCTTTTCCCCAAGCCGCTCTCATTGCCCAAACGCTCTCATTTCCCCCAGAACGTCTCCCCCTTGCCAAAACGTCTCTCACTTCCCGAACTTTCTTCACTTGCAGAACTTCCCCACTGCAAAAAGAAAGTTTTACCTTTTTCGTGTTTCCTCTAAAATAAGAAACCCCCTGATTATTAGTACCTTCACGAGTTTTGACCCTGTATTAACCTGACAAAGACCCTGTATTAGTCCCTGTCATAATCTTGACCCGTATTAGTACCTGCATAGATTTTGCCCCGTTTAACTGCATATCTTGCCCCTGTATTTACTGTCAAAGCTTGACCCTGGTTAGTACTTCATAGTTTTTCCCGTATTTACCTGTCATAGAGTCTTGCCCCCTGTGTTAGTATCGTCATAGTTTTGACCCTGTTTTAGTACCTGTCAAAAGTTTGCCCCGTCTTAGTCCCTGTCTAAAGTTTGACCCTGAAATACATAGGACCTGTCATAGAGTCTGACCCTGTATTAGTACCTGTCATAGAGTTTTGGACCCTGTACAGTACCTGTCACAGACCCTGTATTAGTACCTGCCATAGGTCCGACCCTGTAAAACCCTTCAAGACCCGAAATTATACCTGCCATAGAGTCCTGACCCTGTTTTAGACCTGTAAAAACCTGTTGACCTGTCATATACCCTGTTTTATACCTGCCATAGGTCCTGCCCCCTGTTTTATCCTGTAAATCTTGCCCCTGTATTAGTACCTGTCATAGCCCCTTCAAAACCTGTTTTAAGTTTTGCCCCTTAGTATACCGTCATTCTTGCCCCTGTAGTGGACCTTCAAACCCCTGTATCAGTACCTGTCATAGATCTTGACCCTGTATTAGTACCTGCCGTAACCTTATTAGACCCGCATAACCCTGTTTTAAAACCGTCATAAGTCTTGCCCCGGTAGATCTTGACCTGTATTAGACCTGCCATGGTCTTGACCCTGTATAGTACCTCCATAAGTTTTGACCCTGTATTAGTACCGCCATGAGTCTTGCCCCTGTATTTGACCTGTCTAAGTTTGACCCCCCTTCTGAAGAACAGATTGTGTAAAAGACGAAATTTGAGGTTCTCAGTCGACGGCCCACACGGGTAGTTCAGGGTCAGCGAAATTTAAATTCCCCACAGCGGAAAACAACAAAGCTTGTAGGAAATTTGGATAATAAAATAGCAGACATTTTCGTGCAGTGCCCACAGCACTTTTCGTCGTTATTTTTGGTAAAGGAAAAGAAAAGATTCTGATTTTTTCGCGTTCGGTTCAATCAGTCAATTTTAAAGAGATGTAAATGATTCTACTCCTTGCATTACAATTGCCAGTTTTTTTAAAAGACAGTCTGCATGGTTTTTTTTGTCACAGGAGCTAGGAACCGTTGTTAACTGAAGGGTTAAACTCTCCCAAACTAAAAAGAAACATTTTTTAAAACCCCTGAAAATAAAATAAGACAGATGCTTTTTTAAATCTTGCCCCCAATTGCAAAAAGAGCCATCTAAAATAACCATGGACAAACTTTTTTTTTAAAACGGTCAGGGCTGGTCCCCCGTTTTGTTTCCAAACCCATTTTTAACACCCATGAAACACTTCTTTTGCCGACCATAATTCCACCACCCATTCCACTCAAAAACTACCACATTGCCCCACACATAACCACACACCATAAACCAAAAAAACCACCCAAAAACCCCAAACATCACAAAAGGCACCACACACACACAAAAAAAAGCCACAAAAAACCCCAAAACAAACACAAACCAACAAAAACAAAACCAAAAAATTAAAAATCACCCCAAACAAAACAACGCACAACCAACCAAAACAACAACACACCACCCCCACCACCCCCCCAAAACGCAACAACATAACAATAACTTTTTAAAATCCAATTTTCGATCTTATCAAATCTTGTACTGTTGTGACACGCTAAGCCATCTCAATCCCTTGGCCGTACTAAATACGAGATGAAATTTTTTGTTTCCTCTTCTTTTTCACAGAAGATACGAACGAGTAAAAACAGATTGTTGGAAAAAATTTTTAAACTCTTTGTAAAAAAAAAACAATTTCTTGTGTAAAAAAAAAAATTTTTTTATATAAAAAAGTTGTTTTTAAAAAAAAATCTTTTCCCCTAAAACTGTCGGCTGGCTACTGCGAAAAAGGGGGACTGTTTTTGCAAAACGTTAACCCTTAAAATAGCGGGTTCCCTGCCGGGAAAACCCCAAAAACCCAAAACCCGTGTGGGGTTTTTTTTTTTTATCCCCAAATTTTAAAACCAAAAGTAAATATAAAAAGAAAAAAGGGGGAGGGGGAGAGAGGGGAGAGGAGAGAAAGGGTGGTTTTTGAATGTATTAAATTTGGCTAAAAATTTAAAAGTTTTAAAAAAGTTTGATTGTTTTAAAAAAAGTCTTTTGGTCTTTGGGCAAAATTAAGTCCCCTTTTACTTTTTTAAAAATTCTAAAAATAATTGTTTTGAAAATAAAATGTTAAAAGGGGAAATTTTAAAAAGATTTTAAACCAGAAATAAAGAATAACCCTTTTTTTCATCCCAAAAAAAAACCCTACCCTCCCCCCCCCCCCCACCCCCCCCCCTACCCCCCCCCTTTAACCATTCCCTCCCCCCCCCCCACCCTTTAAAAAATTTTTTTAGGGGGCTATGAAAAAAAATAAAATTTATTATTATCTAAAAAAAAATAAAATTTTTTCCTCCCCCCCCCACTCTCATTCCCTCCCCTCTCACCCCTCTTTCCTCCCCTCTCTCCCCCCCCCCTCCCATTCCCTTTTTTCCCCCCCCCCCCCCCGGCTTAAACCTCCCCCCCTACCTTTCCCCCCCTTTTCCCCCCTTAAAACCCCCCCTTCCCTTTTCCCCCCCCCTTTCTCCCCCAATAATCCCTCCCCCTCCAACCAAAAGAAAAAGGGGGTCCTTAAACCCCCTTTTTCCTTTTTTTTTCAACTTTTTCCTTAAGGGGGGGGGGGCCCCGGGTTAAAAATTTCCTCCCTCCCCCCGTTTCCCTTTGGGGTTTTCCCCCCTTTTCCCCCCCTCCCCTCTCCCCAAAAAATCCTTGGGGGCTTCCCCCCCCTTGGGAAACCCAAACTCCCCTTCCTCCAAATTTCCTTTCCCTTTTCTAAAGTCCCCCCTTTTCCCACTCAAAATTTCCCCCCCCCCTGGGTTAAAACCCTTTTTCCTTTTCCCCTTAAAAAAATTTTTTTTTTTTTAATTACTTTTTTTTAAAAATTTTAAAAATTTTTTTTACTAAAATGTTGGGGGGTTTTAAGGGAAAAAAAGGGGGGGAAAAAAATTTTGGGGGGGGGAAAAAATTTCTTTCTTTTTTTTTTTTCCCCTTGCCTTTCTCCGGTTTCTGCTTCCCCCCCCCCGGGGGGGGGGCCCCCCAAAAGTTAAATTTCCTATGGGGGGGTCACGCGTTTTCTTATCCCTTTCTTTTTTCAAACCTTTCCTCAAAACCAAATTTCCCCTTTTTTCCCCCCTTTTTTTCCCCCCAGTTTCCAACTTTTTGGCTTCTCCCATCCCTCCCAAAGGGACGCCTTTTTGGGGGCCCCCCCCCCCCGCTTCCCTTTTCCCTTTCCCGGGGAATCCCTTTTTACTTTAACCTGTTTTAAACCCCCCCCCCTTTTGGGGGGCGGGGGTCGGGCCTCCCTCTCAACCCCAAAGGGGGCCCCCCCCCCTCCCCCTTTTTTTCCCTCCCCACCTAAAAAGGCCCTACCCATTTCACGGGGCTGGGGGCTTCTCCAACGCCCTCCCCCTTCCCCCCCCTCCCTGCCCTTCAAACAAACCCCCCCCTACTTCCCTCCCCCCCAAAACTTTTTAATCCCCAAAATCCCCCCCTTCCCCCCCCTTGCTTCCTTTATTTCATTCCTACCCACTCCCTTTTCCCCTCAAAAAATTATTTTCGTTTCCTCTTTCTTTTTCCCCCAAAAAAAAACCCCCCCCCTTCTCAATTTTCCCCTTAAAACCCCACCCCCCCCCTCCTTCTTTTTTCAATTTTGGGGGTCCCCCCCCCCGGGGGGGGGCTTTCCCGAAATTCGGGAAGCTTTCCCCCTTCCTTTCCCCCCCACGCCTTTTTACTCCCTCCGGAATTTCCCACAAAACCGCCCAAAACCCAAAGGGGCCCACAAGGGCGCCCCAAAGGGCCCCCCCCAGCTTTTTTTAGTCCGCTTTTTCTTTTTTCCCCTTTTTTATTTTTTAAACCCCCTTTCCTTGGTTTTCCTCCCCCTTTAAATAAAAAAATTTTAAAAATTTTATTTTTTTTTGGGGTTTTTTTTTGGTTTTTTTTGGGGGGGTTTGGGTTTTGTTTGTTGGGTTCCTCCTCTCTTTCC
>CM054154.1:53701841-53753017 GCA_028751875.1 Rapana venosa | reverse complement strand
TAGATTATTCTGCGCGCCCATGTTTGTAAATATCTGTTTAAACTATTGATTATGTATCATTGATTAAATGAGTGTGTAAGATTAGGTTGAATGCATGCGCTTTGATTTGTCTTTGCAAGATATAGCGCTATATAAGTTCCATTTATTATTAGTATTAAATACACACACACACTTCTGTCTCTCTGACTCTGTATATCTCACCTTTTATCGTTTTGCTTATAGTTATAGTGTATCCTGATGAAGGATTTATATTTTATATTTTCAATACTTTATTGGGCTTGTCCGCTGTACTTAAGTTTTAATGAGTGTCCTATTTCAAAATCTGATTGTTATATGTAACAAGTATATGTACCATTTGACAATGTGTGGATGTTTATCTTTTTGACTTATTAAGTTTGGTTGTTATTTTTCTTGGTTTTGATGTTCTTGTTGTTGTCGTTTGTTTTCTCTTCTTTTTTTTTCTCCTTCTTTTGTTGATTTGGTTTTTCTTTCTCCTTGTTTCTTTGGTTTGGTTGGGGGGTTGGGGGGTGGGGGTTGGGATTTAGGGTCTTTTTTGGGTTTTGTTTTTGTTTTGTTTTGTTAGGGGGGGAGGGGGGGGGCTGTTTTGAAAAGGGTTATTTCCCCTTGTTTCTACTGTGAGAGTGTAAAAGTGTTGGGTTATTATTAAGATGTATCCCTACGGGCGGGGACTGGATGTAAAAAAGCACACGAGTGCTTATTCATTATCCTCGAAATAAAAGAATTTGTCATTGTCATTCTCTCTTTCTATCTCTCTGTTCTTCTACCACCCTCTCTCTCTCCGTTTGATTCTCTCTCTCTCTCTCTCTGATACTGCTTTCTCTCGGTCTTTCTCTCTGTCTGTGTCTCTCTCTTTCCTTCTATAGTTGTTGTCTATTCTAATAAAGGGCATTTTCATACTTTCTATTTTCAATATTATTTTGGGCTTGTTGACTGTACTTGAGCTCCAGTGAATGTCCTATTTCAATATCTTATTATTACGTGTAACAACTATGTGTACTATTCTGCAATATGAAGGTGTTCAATTTTATGATCTATAAGTTTGGCTTACTCTCTCTCTCTCTCTTTGTTGTTATTGCTGTACTTGTTGTTTTGTTGTTGATTTTGTTTGGGTTTTTTTGCTTGTTTGTTTTTTTGTTTTGATTGTTGTGTGTGGGGAGGGAAGGGTGGTGGACGGTGTTGGTTTTTTGTGTTTTGTTTTTTCTCATTTGTTTGTTGTTGTTGTTTTTTTCTTGGTTTTTGTTTGTTTGTTTAGGGGTGGTTCTTTTTTTTTTTTTGGGGGGGGGGGTGTTCTGGGTTTTTTTTGTTTCTTGTTTGTCTGGGGTTGTTTGTTTGTTTATTTTTATTTTTCTCTCTTTTTCTTTGTTAAAGTTTTTTCCTTTTGCTTCTACTGTTTGAAAGTATGAGTACTGAGTTCATTATTAATATGTGACCCTACGGGCGGGGACTGGAGGTAAAAAAGCACATGAGTACTTATTCATTATCACTTAGAAAGTAATTATTCTAATCATTTAAAAGTGTATACTGACGGATCTGTATTAGAAACAGGCAAAAGTGGTGCTGCATATGTGATTCCGACTTTAAAATTTAACAAAATCTTTTCATTTAGGACAGCATTTTTCTATTTTTACTTCTGAATTATTTGCAATTCTTATGGCTTTAAATGTTTTGTCTGATACTGCCCCAAAGTTTTGATAACAAGCTGATAACAAGTGGCACACTGGGATATTTGTAAATGCTTTTCCTCTAAACCCACATGCCATTACTGTTGTCCAATAATAAAGAGCTTTTTATAAGTTGTCTTTTCCACATAAGGAACCAACATATGCAGTAAGAAAGCAGGAGCATTGTTCGTAATGGTCAGAGTTCCATTAAGTCTCTCCATCAAGCAATCCTCTCATTCGGGGATGTCATGATATTTTGGTCGGCAAAAATCCTGCACCTGAGAGTAAAAAATGTATTTATAAAACCTATTGCACTAATCTTAGCTTTCATAAGAGCATGGTAGTGTTCACTTACCTGATGCACACTTTTTCCTCTCAACATATGCCTGAGAGGGGAATAGTTAGGATACATCATTGCTAAATCTTGGTTGTGAAGAGCAAAAATGTATGACCCATGGCAAACAAGCATGTACTTTGTCAAGCACCAGGTATGCATTTTGATGTATTCAGTTTTTAGTATGTAATCAGGCTGAAAATACATAACTGGAAAGTCAGACCTGTAGCCCAGTATGCAAACTATGGCTGTTCTCTTGCCATATCTATGCCCCAGATGTAGAAATCGAAAGAGTCCTCTGGAAATGAAAAGAAAAAAGCTCTCAGTAATTTCTATGTGAACGCCTCATCACATATGATAATGACAAAATGTGTGTGGGTGTGGTTTTCAAGTATGTCTGGCCAGCACCACTGGGTCTCTTTCCTCAAAGCAAAAGATGACTGGTCAATGCGGCCAAACATGTTTCCTAGGTTTGAGAAAGTGGGCAGCTGATTATATTTGACCGTGGAATGTTCCTTGGTCACAAGAAGAAGCTACCCAATAATGGCTGAAGTGATGCTGGGTATGTAGCTGATAAGGATTTACTGCTGCTGTTCAAAGACTTTGACTCATTTCAAAATAGTATACTGCGTGATGCAAGATAAAATTGATTTCAACCCAACCAAGCAATTTAAACCTCAGGATTGATGCCCAGCTGATAATCTCAGAGTGATGGAAACAACATACCCTTTTGAGTGCCAGGTACAGGTAAAGTTTTGTTGAGTTCAGCTGGAAACAAAGGGATGGTGTGAGTTCAGCCATTGACTCATCAGAGATAAATAGTTCACCATCATCCTCAATGATTGTATACTGAGTGAAGGGAAGTCCTTTTTCCATAGAAGAACTGATTACATAGTTGACATGTGGCTGTGGCTGATAAAGACAGTTGTGTCAGCTGCAATACACATTCCTCATATCGTTGGTACTTCATACTCCTTAACAGTTCTCTATCTAAGTGCCTACTGTTAAATTGTAGAGTGATGCCATTGGGGGCAAGATGCATGCTCAATAAAGTTCTTCTATGTCATGAGATTTATAGCAAAAGAAAAACCAATGGGCTCTGTATTTTTTAAGCTGCCATGTGCACAAGGGGACTAGATGTTTTTCAAAAAAAAAAAGAAACAAAACTACTTATTCTACTATCCTTGAAATAAAACTCAAGACTTCAGAATACTTTGATATCTCAACTTAGAGGAAATTATGAATGGCATTTTATAAATTATAATTACACAGCAGATTATTAAAACAATACAGATTAAGAAATAAAACTGTATATTAATAGCAGACAGCAATTCTATGTCACACCACACACACTACGCGCTGTGCGATTTGCACACACATTAAAGGTTAAGAGTAGCAAAGCAAAACCACAATACAACAATTTCTAAACACATTAATGAAACACATCATCAAGCACAATCAATACAAATATCACAAGTAGCGTACAACAAAATGAAAAAATCGACAAAAACATTTTGATTAAAAAATAGGTTCTAACACATATTTCCCCTTCACCTTCACGCTAAATCTATTCTTTTGACTGGTACTGTATATAAAACTGTGCATGCACACACTCTCTCTCTCTCTCTCTCTTCTTCTCTCTCTTCTCTCTCTCTCTCTCCTCTCTCTTCTCTCTTTGTCAGAGGCTTTTCATGCACACGGTGTTATTTGATAATATTATATGAAACCCATTTAATTGGGTGGTGTTTTTTTAAGTTTAAACAGTGGTTAGAAGCTGAAGTGATGTTAATAAAACATTTTTTGGTTCTGTTTGTTTGTTTGGGTTTTTTTTTGACAATGACAAAGATTTATTGTGATAAGCAAGATGTCCCTATTCACAAGGGTAGATTAGTGGTAGGGGGGATGGCACAATACATAATATCAAATACCTAGATCATACAAAGTTCAGCCCAAATATTCATCATGTATGGTTCCAGAGCATGGTCTTACCATAGAGATTCATATCATTTTTTTCATTAAGGAACTGTAAAGGGCCAGGAGTTTCACATAACTGTACACATTCTAAATCAACATCTTACATCTGGTCTGCGACAAGAAGTCAAGTGTCAAAATGTCTTTCTTTTTTTTTTTTTATTCGGCATGTGCAATTTTACACGGCTAACACGTGACAGACTCGTGACAATTAGGTGCATGTAGCCTCGAGTATTCTCTCTATCTCTCTCTTCTCTCTTCTCTACTCTCTCTCTCTCTTCTCTCACTCTCACCAGGCACGCACAAACACACACGGATACCAACACACGCACACAAAAACGTGGCCGTGTTATGTTTGTTTTTGATTTTGGCATTCGGAATCTTCGACCCGATGGAAGCAATTGCATAGTGTGTGAAGCACGTGGGTTTCGTCAGTGGAAATGTCTTTAGCTTTTTTTAGTTCATCAGATTTTATACATTGGAATTTAGCGGTTTTTTTTGGCTTTTCTCATACATGTTCGTTCCTCACACATTCAACAACTTTATTCAATACGTTCTTGTTTTTTTTACTTTCAAACAACCATTCAGCATAAAAACCATATCGACAAGACCTGAGTCTACAAAAACTGCGTTAAAACAAGCACATATTTCTTTTTTATACGTTCAGTTATCCCAGATTTTTGTAGGCAGTATATCCTTGATTGACATTTCTTTTGAATTAAAAGCAGGGTTTGCATTAAAATTAAACTTTATTGCCTAGAATTGTACCAAGTATTAGTTTACTCTCGCACTATCTCTACTTTTGTTCCGTCTGATGAACAGGATCAGGTAACTTGGATGTATTCTAAGATTTAAGATTGACAATAAAGCAAAAATACAGGAGATGTCGTCAACTGACAAAATAACCAAAAGAAAAAGTGAGTCATTCAAACTAAAACAATTTACAAGATTCTCCTACTATATCTTATATTTATTGATATGTTTAAATACTCGCCAATAATTCCATCTGTGGCTCACTGCTGCTTTTCTACTTTTCAGTTTTTATTGGCTAACAATAGTTTATATCTGTCGGAATCTCTCCTGTGTCATATATATGTTTAGTTGTTTTGTGACTGCCTTTATATTCCCATTCATCCACGGGCCTCATTATCAATTCAGATGGGTATCATCGGTCCTGCGCCTTACCATTTTCAATTTGCTGAGTGACATGTACTCATTCGTCTTCTCATTGATTATGTGGGCCATCTTCGTTGCTATTTGAGGAGGTGGACCTCTTGTCGTCCGTGGTATAACTCTTCGATGTATTCTGACACCTGTTAGAAGAATTCGTCTTGTTCCATGAGTATATTCCATCTTCTCGACTTTTACATACATGTTTTTGCAGATGATTTCTTCCTATCACATCTTTTATTTTTTCTGCATAAGTTTGCTCTTCAAAATTTGCATCTTTTCAATTTCCTTGCACTGCATATTCATCCATTCTTCCTTGGCTTATTACACTTTTTCTTAACCAGATATGAGGAAGTCCATTACATTGTCGATCCTAAGGAAAAACTGGTACGCTGAATGTGACAACATCGTACCAATCAGCTTGATGAGTCACCTCACAAAGTTCTTGTACGCAATACTCATGAAGAGAATGAAAGGAAATGTAAAATACTCCCAGTGAAATAGAAACGCAATTTGGATTCATGGCAGACCAAAGGCACCAGAAAAAAAATGCCAATCTTCGCACATGAAAACTCTCATGGAAAGATCCCCCAATCGGGAGGTCCAGAAAGACCTGTATCCTCTGCTTCATTGACTACTCAAAAAAGCGTTCGCAAATGTACGGAAACTCCGACTTGTTTGGATATTCTGGCGGGACTTATACATCGACGGGAAGACTTCGACGTCCTCAGAAACAATTTATTGGGAAAAAGGAGGCAGCCATTAGAGTCAGTACAATGACATCAAGTCAATATAGACCATCTGCAGGGGTCGTGAGGGCAGGGCTGCGTGTTCTCGCTTGATTTATTTTAATGTATATATTGTGAATAATTCTACGAAATATTGAGAATCATGAGGGAATTAGTGTAGGTGGCCACAATCAACAACTGAGATAATGCAGATGACACAGTCCTTATCGCCGACTTGAAGAAAAACTGCAATAAAGATATTTAACAAAGTAACAGACGAATGCGAAAAGGAAAGGATTACAGCTCAAATGCAAAGGAAGACAGTAATGCTATGGTGATCTCGATAAGCTGTTTACCTGAATGCAAACATAGACTGTAAAGGTGAGGAGAATCAGACAAGTACACCTTTAGATACCTGGTTGTACTATATATACCACGGGGACGGCAAGTGTGACACAGAAATCAAGAAGAGAATCGGTCAATCTAAGGCAACTTTTAACAAACATGAAATGCATTTTACCAACAGTATGATAGCCTCAGACAAAGATCCATGTTTTGAGAGCCTACGTTATGGTCCATCTTCTGTTACGGTTGTGAGTGGCTGGAACCACCTTGCTCAAGGACACAGAAAGGCGACTAGAATGCAGTGGAAATGTCGGTTCATCTGGTGAAATCTATGAATGATATTATCTATATGGACATGAAAAGAAAGAACTAATGAGAAGTAAGGAAACAAGGCAGAGGAAGAACAACGCACAAAATTCAGACAGACACGCTTAACAAATTCGCAACGAATAAAGAGGGGCACCAATCAATGAGTCATGATGAGGGACCGAGAAACAGGGAAGAATGGGTGAGCATGATCGTCAATGTCTGCAGGACCAGACCGGACACTTTGAGACGATAGTTATCACGATGTTTAACAAGGTTAGTCACCTTCTCTGTCTGTATCTGTCAACTGACGAATTGCTCTCCGACATTCTACCATTCTTTTCTCCCTTAAACATTTCAAGCCTATCAGAAAGAAGAAGTGGCATTTACCGTCACAACCTCTTAAGGGCCATAGATATTCAAACTTTTCTTTCCTCAAGCTGCCTGACCGTCTATCACAATATCCCCTACCATACTGTCCCTTCTAAGCACTATACAATACAGTCCTCAGCCAAATTCCTTGATGAGCATGCTCTCCTACTGACCATCTCCTGCTGATAGGCCATGTGCACCATTGGATACAACCGTGACATCCCGGTCGCAAACGCAAAACGCCGACAACTAGAACGGAAATGGCGCAAAAACAAAAAACTGAAATAAACAAAACTGCTTTCGTAAACAAATCAACAAAGTTATAACTTATTCCATTCAGCAAAACCAAAGTATACTCTTCTCAAGTTCTAGGATGCCAATCTTTGAAATCTTTCTTTTTTCCCTCACATCACTCTTCTTGGATCTGCGAAGCTGGCCCTCTGCCTTTCTATCAAACCACTCTGAACTTCCTTCTATATTTTCTGCATTCTTTTCTGACAAAATCCGCACACATTCGCTTAGCTTGGATCAGACTCCTTTATGCCTTCTGCAATTCTGACCCCCAATTTTCTGGCACTTTCTCCTTTTCTTTTCATCCAGCAAGCGAGGAAAGAAATCGAGACATTCTGAAAGAAATGATATAAAATCATGCGTCTCGACCCCATACCTTTTTCTCATTTCACACAGCTGCCTGTCACAGCTTATACACACTATCACGAAAATAGTAAACTCATCTCTTGTTTATGGAAATGTTTTCATCAGCTCTCAAACTGCTATAGTCACACCCAATACTTACAAATGCATGACCTTGACACCAACATTCTGAAGAACTATAGACTGTTTCAACAATACCTTTTATTTGAAGTCTTGAAAAAGTAGTTCTGAAAACAGCTCAACATTCACCTTCTCTCCTAAGACACGTCTCCTTCCTACATTTCAGGCTGATATCGCGTCCAACCACGAACTGAAACCCACCCTAGACCAGCACCTTAACATGCTTTTACTTGCTTCTGTACTCAGGAAAAATCTCCATTTCACTCTACTTGACTTATCTGCAGCCTTCGACACTATTGACCACTCTATTTTCTCTCCCATCTTCTAGGAAGACGTTTGGTGTTACTGATACAGCCCTCACCTGGTGTGCTATCCCTGACTGTAATCGATTCCAGACAGTCAACAGTAAACAAGATTTCAGTCAAGTACCTGCCAGATGGGAATGTGGAATGTCTCGCAGGGATTCAGTTCTTGTCCCTGTTTTTTTTAGCCTGTCAGCGCCTGGGGTTTTATCTAGTTCTTTGATTTAAACCATTGATGCTGGGGTGGCAACGGCACTAGTGAGTGGAAAAAGAGCAGAGGAAACAAGAGCGAGAAGACAAACGCACAAATTCACGACAGCTTAACAAATTCGCAACGAATAAAGAGAGGACAACAATGAGCTCATGAGAGGGATCCGAGAACAGGGAAAAGATAGACATGGAGAGACATGTATGGTTCGATGGCATGCAGGACCTGACCGGACACTTTGAGAAGATCAGAAGAACAATACTTCCTCTCTAGAGATGGGATGATTCATGTATCATGGACAATCATAGTCAGTTTTTAGCTTCATAAGAATGTCATTACTCACATCTACATCTAAATAAAGATTTGAAATGTCGGATACCATTTCTAACACATTAATTTGCTCTTTGCTGTTTTTCCTTTTAAATGAAACTTAAGGACATTTTGTCTCAAAATTCTTTTTGACTCTTAATTAACTGACGTGAGAAGTTATGCAACATTGCAGTTTAAACTCTTCTCTTCTTTTTTAGTCGATTTTTCGCTAACAGTGCATTTTTTGCTTATTCTTCATCTATCAAAGGATCTTTTGACTCATTCACAATAATTTTCGCACATTCTTTTTACTAATTTTCACATCTTTTTTCAGAGAGACGTGACAGAGTGAGAGAGACGAGAGAGAGATCGGAAATAACCCAACTTTGACCTCTCTATCTAGCATTGGAAGGATACTTTTACAAGACACAGGTGAGATGCACTGTCTGTTATGAGAGAGAGCAGTCAAGTCAAGGTCAAAATATTTATGACCCATGGCCTTCTTCCCATGTCAAGGGAATTTAAGGAATCTGGGCTGGGCAGCCGAGCTAATGGCCCACTGAATGTTTTGTCTGTGACATTAGTCGTCTATGTCATAATATACAGGAAAAAACATCACTTGGATCGCACAAGTCGAATTGCATTCCCAAGGCACCCCTCGACGGCTATGGACCTAGCACTTCCGTCCTGTTGGTTATGGTGATTATAGCTTGGCAGCCACAAGCTGAAGAATTATGCACTTGTGGGACTAGGATGTTTGTGAAATCAAGGTCTATAAGGTGATACAGCAGAAAATAGAACAAATTATCTTTATCCCCTAAAGGTATGCCCTCCCCCAAAGATATACGTTTTGGAATAACTATAAAAAATTATATTTCAATGGGCCAAGGGCCCACCACCTGAGTAAGGGACTACCTTACCGTTTATTGCAGGAACATCTTGCATTTAACAACAGTTAAATCCTCTGTTCACAGATGTTTCGAAAGTGATAGGACTTTGTGCTGCCGCGTGGGTCACTAGATAGAATGACCACAAAATTTTTAAAATGTAAGTCCCATACACACGCCCTCATAAATAAATATAAAAAAGTTCTTAATGAGAGACTTTTTGATTTGCTGATTTACAAGATTCAGCACTATATTAAATTCAATACATTATCTATTATTATTATTTTTATGTCATAATTTCTGTAAGCTAGAGATGTGAGAGAGAGAGGTTTGAAGAAAGGAGTGTGTGTAAGACTACCAGTGAAGAGAGAGTGTGCACGTGGGGAGTATAGTATTTGCAGTTTAATATCTGTCTAGAAGAATCACTAGTTTTTTTTTCCAGGGGAGCTTAATAATCAAGAACACGTTGTCATGTATGATGCAACTTCAACCTGGAAAACTCCCCAAGACTTCTTTCTATATGAACGACGGTCCTAGCTATGTATTTGAGTTGGACAAGGGACTTAAGGTTATGGAATACAAACTGCAAAGATAACATTCTTTGTTTGGTTAAAACGCCATCTGCAGTTTCTGGACTTACTTTTGACGTCCCATAGTATTTGCCATACATCAAAGTTTTCACTCAGACACAGACCACTGAATCATGATAATGTTGTTCCTGTTTTGGGAGCTAAAACATACGTCTCCTTGGCTGCTAGCAATTTAATTGTTTTTAATCAAACGGTGCTAAATCATCTCATTCAGTAGTAGATGTTCTCCTATGAGCAATTTTTTCAGGTTTCTGAAGGTTGATCCTTTGACCATGATACTGGAGTTATGCTGTTTATATATCATAGGTAATCTGTGCAGAAGTTGTCCCAGGTATCCAAGGATTTGGGCATTAGCCCTTCGACAGTGAATTCTGTTATTGATAGGGATTCTGATTGAGATTTAAAATTTCTCATATCTTAGATTCGGAATTTGTACTGATATAGTTCTTAAATGGACGACCAGAATTATAAGTCATATGTTCTTCAGATTTTACTGCCAATGTGCTTTGTCTGTTTGTTTGGGGGTTTTTTGTTTGGTTTTTTCACTCCTGTTTGGATGAATTTTTTTTTTGTTCTGAACGGCCCAGACACAGCAGAAGTGTTTATAAACTGGGAACGGTGGATAAAATAAAAAATAATAAAGCGGCAGAAATCGATATTTTTTACTGATGGAGTCTTTACACCGAAAAAGTGGAAGAAAGAAAGAATGAAATCCCTATGCCTCCTTTTGCATTGAAGTGGAGTAGCCATCTACTGCCGAGTAAGACAATCAAATCAGTCCCCGTCGTAGGTTGGTGGCAACAGGTCATGCTGGATAACAGGGCTCTGACGTTGAAACTTACGTCGGGAACACCTAGTAGCCGGCAGTAGGATAAAAAAAAATTCCTCAGAGAAACATAGAAAGAAAATAAAATGAATGGAACTGCATCAAAACGAACAAAAAATAAACGGTCAACAGCTCAAACAAAACATAAATATTAAATGGACAAAGGACAACGACTAATTCAAATAGAGATATCCGTTGGCACATGGAACATCCTCGTGGCATTTGTGGACAAAAAGAACCAGAAAAATTAGTGGAAAATTTTAATGACCCAACCCAATAATCTATCGATCATGGGTTTAGCAGACAACCAAAAAGGAAAGGCATAACAGGGACAAAGCATATAATTGACCTTCTGGACTTTTAGTCTCATCTGAGGGAGACGGAAGTGAGCAGAAGAATCCATTTGAGAGTACATGTACACGCCAGTTGTGGGATTTATTCTGATCCTAATAAGCAATAAACATTACTTGAAAAAAGAGTACAATCGCGATCGAGTAGACTCATCAAGATCAGAGTGACGAGAAGGGAAAGAAGATCGCAAACTCATACAGATCAATGGCGTCTTGTAAATGACACGAATCTCGGACGAAAAGCAGAAAACGATGAATTCTTTGGAACCTCTAAGACCTTATCAAAGGGGGGTAATGACTGAAGATCTTTATGTCATTCACTGGGAGACTTCAACGGCAGAGCATAGGGTGGAGGCGACGAAGAATGGGACACACCGCATATCTTGGAGCACAGTGACACCATAGATCTCAACCCTGCAATACAACGGCAAATAGTGCTGGAACTCGTGCGAAAGAGCATGAATCTATGCATCTCCAAAAACCTCTTCCTACATCGAACCCCACTAGCAATTTCTAACTGGAAAAAGAGGGAACAAACAAATATAATGCTTTAAGATCACAGGATTGACTTCATTATACATTGAACGGACATGTGAAACTAACATTAAACCGATGCGATGGACTATTCCAAATGCTAGGTCCATTAGATCAGAACCAACAAGACCAGTTATCTTGAAAACACAACACACGGGGGAACCGAGGACTCCTGTGCAAAAGGAAACAAAGGACATAAAATAGACGATGGAATCAACAATGAAAAAGCTATTTATAAAATAATACTCTGAGTATACGGGGACCACATCCTAACACTGTAGCTCATTAAGCTGAATTAAGGGGTGGTCCCTACTGATTGAATTTTGAGAGAGGACTGGCATAGTACCCGTTTCTATTAATTATTGGGGTCAGGAGTCTCAGATCTGCACAGCACGTACGTGTTATTGTTGCTTTCCGAGATTGGTCGTCTTTTTGACGGCAAGGAAGGACAGAATAAGGATACCAGAAAACTTATGGGGGGCAAATTGTGGGAGGTGGAATGTAGGGTAGATAGTTAGTCAAGTGGAGGCCATCAAAGAAGAAGTTAGGGGCAATGGGCGCTCGATCTTGGGATCTTCAAGATGTGGTTGGAAGTCAGAATGGTGTATCAAGATTGTAAGATGATTCGTTAGTGTGATACAGATGCCTGACGACGCAGGAAGAAACAGCATGCAAGGTGGTGAAGAGCTGATCGCGTTAGTGGGTGCAAGGATTCGCCGGCTTATCATGGAAAAAAGTGAAGTGCGGTTTTGTTGGAGGCTAAGGCAGAGTTTATGGTGAGTGTGAGAACGTGGTAGTATTAGCGATGATAATGTGGAAACACTCCCAAGAGTGTTTCTACAAAAGTGTAAAAACCATGAGAATAGGAGTTAGGAAACCTTTCACTCCCACTGCACTGCGATCAACGATGCAAACGGACATGCACGCAGGAGAGGATGAGATCTGATACAGACGGAAGGACATAATAGGAGTTTTATGTGGCTCAGGGAAACTTTCTAAACGCGCGCCCATCAGGGGCGATGCGGTGGGGGCAGGGAGGGTAGGTAGCGCTGACAACAATATAACACTTGTTCACTCACAAACCCACTAGACACTCTGAAGTGACTTTCCCCATCAATCTTGGAGTGTCGAGGGAGTAAGAAGGTCCATCAAATTAGCCCGCGCACAGGAGGTGCGTACATAACAACAGAAAAGCTCATAGTTTGCTGGCTCTGAGGATGGAGACTGGATGTCAAATGGATGCGACAGCGCATTTCCAAAACGGCATGGGAGGAAAGAAGGAGTTCCAAAGACGACTGGCGACGCTATTGGTAGTGAGTTGTTTGATATTGTCATAGGAAAAAGAAGAGGACACTAAAAAGGAGACTGTAGTAACTACAGGGGCAGTTTCACTCTCATCCATCCCCTCTGCTCAGAGACAGATGGTGTGTGTGTGCGTATTCCTAGGCAGCGCTCCAGAGCATATGTAAAGCAGGATCTCTACACCTACTGTGTGGACGCCCAGTTTGGCTTCAGGGTAGTTATATTGGTGTTGGTGAAAGCGCCATATGCTGTTCCCCACCCCCCCCCCCCCCCCCCCCCCCGCCACCGGCCCCCCCCCACCATGCTAGATCGAGCTTATTGTATAGTGGAGATAGGTCTGTGAAATCTTGCGATCTTTTCACGAGACAACTGATTGGGTGTGGGATCTGTAGTTGATAGGGTTTCTTTGTGGAGAGAGCTTCTGGGGGATGGGTTGATGAAGGAGTTATCGTTACAATAAGCACTCCATATGAGTATATTCGACCAGAAAAGGCATTGAAAGAGTAGGCAGATGTGTTTGGAGGCGACAGCAGACAAAGCTCTGGTTATACCTAGAAATGGGGGTGGTGGTCCTGGTAGAGGACAGTTAAGGTTGTTAGACATCAAGGGGGCAGCTCTTGATAACATCAAGCTGTATACAAACACAGCATGAGCGCACGTTCGGCAGACTATATAGAAGTAGACTTTGCCAACTGGTTCCTGTGACGTCTGGGGAGTGTGAGACGGTGTTACTGGGTCCTTTGTTCCCTCTCGCTCTTTAAGGGTTGGTACTTCATTCAGATATATGGACCGATGTGTTGACAAGACACAATGGAAAGCCAACTCGTAGTGAGTGCTGGAGGCATCATGATGATTGTAGAATTTCTGTTTAGAATATATGTGTGTGTGTAGATTTGTTGCTGTCTCGTGCTAGGTAGTGACAGGCATTTGGATAACAGTTAATGTGGTTTTGATAACGCCTAAAGAAAAACGCCTGCAAGAGCACACACTGACCAGCTCAATACCATGGAGCTGTATGATTGGCTAAACCGCCCCCCACCATTGTCACAGGTGGGATGAAGGCTGATGGCCTTCGTTTTGTCTCGTCTTTATGATCTGAAAATCGGTGTAAGCTCAAGACGAAGTCCATGCCAGTAGATATGATGGACAGTAGAACTCCGAGAAAAGCTCATAAAATCAATCATCAACGGAGCCCAAACTAAAGTGGGACAACTGAATTAAAGTCTTAGGCAGTTATATTCACTGAAGATGGAAAACTGGACAGGAAGAGATTAGGAAACACGCTATATGTCAAAAAGCACAAAACAGCAGTTCAGCTGTCAACTTGGCCCCACTTCTGCGACATCCTAGAATCCCTATGAGCATCAGGCCAAAGCTGATTTAAACGCATCTTGCTGCCCCAATTCCTCACTTACCAGTGCCCAGACCTTGGCCCCTCTGACAAAAGCCCTGGCGGCAGTAGAAAAAAATGGTCACGTGATAAGATGTAGTGCTTGAGTTAAAAAGCCTTCACTCCAGCCGTGTTCGGAAGTGTGCTCGACCGGTGGGCGTGAGGTTTGGGCCCCGTAGTCAGTACAAAACTGACGACCAGGACGAGACAGTTATGGTAAAGGAGGTGTCCAGAGACATGGTAGGCGCCACAACCTGCTGTCCTACACCATACTTGAACAACAAATCCCGAAACCCAACGTGGTACGGATGAACCCATCAAAAATGGATAGCCGCCAAAAGGCAGCAGCTTTGCGTGCTTACGACTGGCAAGGTACTCTGGCACGATGGGACAGAGGAAACCCAGGCGATACGCTGGTGTGATTCTCGTGGGCAGAAACACTGAAAGTCCATAGATTGTCCCTCCTCCATGATACCCGCCTTGCAGCAGACAGACATTAATATTTCCCGCGAACGCCACAGAGTTCAAGCGGTATAAGGGGGGAATAGATCAAAAAGTAAAGTATTGTCTTATTTTATGAAGAGATCTGCCAGTATCCTGCTATGGTTTTGTTATTGTTCTTCTTCTGGCTAGAGCTCCACAGGTTCAACCAATGGTAAGATTTTTGTGTATATAACCGTTTTTTTCCCACGATTGTATGGTTAGATGAATTTCCGGACCCCTCAGGGACTGCTCTTGATGTTGCGTAAAAGATAACAATTGACTGCTGTCAATAGAAAGATGTAATTGTGGCGGTGAGATTGGTTTAAAATCTCGTCTATCCCTGATTAAGAAAAAAATGTTGCCATATGCTTAGTAAAACAGTTGAACCATAAGTTACAATTATGGTTATCTACGTGGTATGTCAGTTAAAGAGATTGGTCTCAATACTCAGTAGATGGTTTAATTCATTGTTGCCCTAAGCACATTTCTGATATGTGCATATCGTCACTTTGTTATGTTAGTATGTAAACTGAGTAAAATGGCAGATGTGGCCAATGTCAGTGAAGGACATGTGTCACTATCTGCAATGGTCAATGTAAGTAAAGAGTTAGTGTTAATGTGAGTACTCGAGATGCCCCAGTCAGGAAAAAAGCATTATGGCAAGTCAAGTTTACATATAACAACAGCTATGCTGTTTGTGTATTTTCAGTCTAACAGCTGTCAAAGCTTTACTAACCTGGTTCCGACGTACGCACCTACCACACAACGCCCTCAGGTATCGGCAGTTCATCTGTCCTGTTTCAAACATTACAGTACATTTAATGGCTTTAGGATAGCAACCATAGTTTGGTACAATGCATGTAGCTTTAGAAATGCTCGGAAGGACAGTGCACAGCCTTATTTAGCTCTAGGACCTATGGGTTAGCACAAGCTATGCAATGATATACTACAAGGGTGTTGCATGGATAGGTTGCAGGGGAGGGGGGAGGGCGGTGGGCGGAGATCCACTGAAGATGAAATGGTGAAAGGAAAAGTTATAATCAACAAACTGTAAAGATGTGAGGAAGGGAAGGCATGGACAGCTGATCATGTTGGATGTCAGATGTATTGATGCATATGAACGACAGATACTGACGTCCAGCTAATGCTGGATTTGATACTGATACTGAAATAAAACAAGGAATGGATTAGACAAGGTACATAGGATAGTACATGGAAGAGGGATGGTTAGGTGAGGTGCGATTGGTGGTGGGGGTTCGTAGTGTCATCACCACGCCCCCCCCCCCTCCCAGGTACATGATAAAAACCCCCCCCCCCCCCCCCCCCCCCCCCCCCCCCCCCACCCCCTCCCCCCCATCTTCGATCTTCATAGAACGTCCCCCCACCCCCCCCGAGACCCCCCCACCCCCCACCCACCCACCCCCTTTCCAGTCCTTGTAGAGAAATTATCCTGGAGAGGGTTTTTTCTGGCTTCAATTCTCCTGCTGATCTTTGGAAACTCTATAAACCCAGGGTCATATGTGCTAAGTGCATGATGAAAATCTTGAATCACACAACGGAGAATAGGCCAGTATATGGAATGACATACTAGACACAACCCCAGCATTCAAGCTATACTTGGAGGAACAAATGGTTTCACACAGGTTGTCCTTGTTCAGAAGGCACACCACCTATGTGTTCCAGCATTAAAGCATCCAGGAATCATCTGGAGTTCAAGGAAAGGTCAAGTCAGGATTAGTTAGTCAGCATCAGGTTACTGTGTCAGGTACAGGTGAGGTAGACACTGTTGTGCTGGCTGTCAGTGACTGTAACAGAGAAGATGGGCGTGGACCATGGGTACACCAGGACCTGTGACAGTGAAGATATAGGAGGACACTGGTCTCACAGGAATGTGACTGTGAGATATAGGAGGACACTGGTACACCAGGGGTCTGTGACAGTTGAATGATAGAGGAGGACACTGGTACCCAGGACTTTTGACAGTGAAGATAATAGGAGGACACTGGTACACCAGGACTGTGACAGTTGAAGATATAGGAGGTACACTGGTCACCAGGACCTGTGACAGTGAAGATATAGGAGGACACTGGTACACCTGGACTGTGGACAGTGAAGATATTGGAGGACAACTGGATACACAGGACTGTTGACAGTGAAGATATGGGGACATACGCGTACACCTAGGACTGTGAATCACCTGTGAAGATATTAGAGGACACCCTGCGTACACAGGGACTTGTAAGGACAGTGATGATATAGGAGGATGGCATGGTACTCGAAGACTGTCTGTGGCTGCTGGGTATTATGTGAAGAGTGAGAATGTGACGAAGGTGGACAACGCTGGTAGGTACTCACTAATGTGGTTGCTGGCCCGTCAGTAATAGCTTTGTGAGTGGTCTGCATGTCCACACGCAAAATGGGGCAGTTCTTGTTGGTGGGAACATGCCACTGGTATCGCGTCCATGTGGAACAGGTGCATGCAGGGAAGCCGTCCTGAAAAACACACAGAGTGCACAATCCACTGCACTTGTAGCGCCAAACTGGGAAGCAGTCTCTTTATGATCAAGTTGTTTGATAATAGTATAAGAAATAATTCGTGACAAAAAAAACTAGCAGATATAAAATGAGTGATGTGGTAAATATTTACACAGGGCCGGAATGTGAAATCAAATGTCCATGCCCTGAAATTAGAGATAAAAACTGCTTTGATTTTCTGATAGGACAAAATCGTGAATGCCATACACTCACTGCACAGGGCAAATGTAAGTGACATTGCAAGTAACTGGTAAAGAAAACATAATATATTCATGTGACTTTCTATCAAGTGGTAAGAATCATGTTTAGTGCTATAGAATCACTCGTTACTATAGAAATACAGAAAATACAGGGGTAATGAGGGGACAATGGGTTGTACGAGAGAATGTGAGAGGGCAACGTCATGTGTCCGCACGTGATAAGGAAGTGTGTCAGTTAAACTAAAAACAGTAAAAAAAACCCCAACCCACCCACACATGCAGGTGTCAGTTATACTAACACACAAAATACAAGAGGTGTCAGTCACACTAAAACAGAAATTACAGGAGGTGTCAGTCACACTAACACAGAAAATACAGGAGGTGTCAGTCACACTAAAACAGAAAATACAGGAGGTGTCAGTCACACTAAAACAGAAAATACAGGAGGTGTCAGTCACACTAAAACAGAAAAATACAAGGAGATGTCGTCACACTTAAAAACAGAAATACGACAGGATTCGGTCAGTCGTCCACTAAAACAGAAATTACAGGAGTGTCAGTCACACTAAAAACAGAAAATACAGTAGGTGTCAGTCACACTAACACAGAAAATACAGGAGGTGTCAGTCACACTAAAACAGAAAATACAGGAGGTGTCAGTCACACTAAAACAGAAAATACAGGAGGTGTCAGTCACACTGAAACTGATAAAAAATAGAGTGTCAGTCACACTAAAACTGCTATTTAAAGAAAGGAGTCAGTCACACTAACACAGGAAATACAGGAGTCAGTCACACTAAAACATAAAATGCAGGTGTCAGTCACACTAAAACATAAAACGCAGGTGTCAGTCACACTCAAAACATAAAATGCATGGTGTCTGTCACATAAAACATAAAATGCAGTGTCCGTCACACTAAATTAAAAAAAAATCAGGATCGTGTTCAGTCACACTATCACAGAAAAAGGAAAGGAAGTGTCAGTCACAACACAACACAAACACAGGAAAATTTCAGTCACACCACACACAAAACATGGAAATGTCGTATTGTGAGTTCTCACCACAACAAAAATACTGGAAATGTACAGTCACACCACAACACAAAATACAGGAAACTGTCAGTCACACCTCACAACAAACGACAGGAATGTCTAGTCACACCAAAACATCAAAAATACAGAAATGTCAGTCACACCACAACACAAATAATACAGGAAATGTCAAGTCACACACACTACACAATATTTACAGGAATGTCGTACACCCACAATAACACAAAATACGGATATGTCTGTCACACCCACAACACAAAATACAGGAAATGGTCAGTCACAACCACAACACAAAAATACAGGAAATGTCAGTCACACCACACACAAAATCCAGGAAATGTCAGCTCACACCACAACACAAAATACAGGACTGTCAGTCACACCACAACACAACAATACAGAAATGTCAGTCACAGTAATAGAGGACACTCTCCCTAAAGTCCTTCGGAAGATGAGAAGTAGAAACCGAGATACGTGTGCGAACGCACGCAGAACATCTTGCGAAACACGTTAAACCGATCTGCTTTTCGGAAGATGTAGGCACATAGTGTTGCCGGCTTTGGGGAACGGATGACAAATGTACAAAACTGCATACTGACGGGGATGGATGAAAAAGAACAGGAATGTGTCTTATTCCATTATCCTCGAAATAAAGAAGAAACGAAGAAATAAGGATAAGTGAGATGGTGGACAATTAAACTTAAAACACACAAAATACAGGTGTAGTTAATTAAAATCAATACAGAAAATACACTCAAAATTCAAACTGATTTAAAGGAAATAGAAATACAGGAATTTTGACTGACATAGTCATGTTTGCCTGTCTGAACAGTGTCCAGAATTGACAAACCATGTGCACAAGGGGACTAGATGTTTTTCAAAAAAAAAAAGAAACAAAACTACTTATTCTACTATCCTTGAAATAAAACTCAAGACTTCAGAATACTTTGATATCTCAACTTAGAGGAAATTATGAATGGCATTTTATAAATTATAATTACACAGCAGATTATTAAAACAATACAGATTAAGAAATAAAACTGTATATTAATAGCAGACAGCAATTCTATGTCACACCACACACACTACGCGCTGTGCGATTTGCACACACATTAAAGGTTAAGAGTAGCAAAGCAAAACCACAATACAACAATTTCTAAACACATTAATGAAACACATCATCAAGCACAATCAATACAAATATCACAAGTAGCGTACAACAAAATGAAAAAATCGACAAAAACATTTTGATTAAAAAATAGGTTCTAACACATATTTCCCCTTCACCTTCACGCTAAATCTATTCTTTTGACTGGTACTGTATATAAAACTGTGCATGCACACACTCTCTCTCTCTCTCTCTCTTCTTCTCTCTCTTCTCTCTCTCTCTCTCCTCTCTCTTCTCTCTTTGTCAGAGGCTTTTCATGCACACGGTGTTATTTGATAATATTATATGAAACCCATTTAATTGGGTGGTGTTTTTTTAAGTTTAAACAGTGGTTAGAAGCTGAAGTGATGTTAATAAAACATTTTTTGGTTCTGTTTGTTTGTTTGGGTTTTTTTTTGACAATGACAAAGATTTATTGTGATAAGCAAGATGTCCCTATTCACAAGGGTAGATTAGTGGTAGGGGGGATGGCACAATACATAATATCAAATACCTAGATCATACAAAGTTCAGCCCAAATATTCATCATGTATGGTTCCAGAGCATGGTCTTACCATAGAGATTCATATCATTTTTTTCATTAAGGAACTGTAAAGGGCCAGGAGTTTCACATAACTGTACACATTCTAAATCAACATCTTACATCTGGTCTGCGACAAGAAGTCAAGTGTCAAAATGTCTTTCTTTTTTTTTTTTTATTCGGCATGTGCAATTTTACACGGCTAACACGTGACAGACTCGTGACAATTAGGTGCATGTAGCCTCGAGTATTCTCTCTATCTCTCTCTTCTCTCTTCTCTACTCTCTCTCTCTCTTCTCTCACTCTCACCAGGCACGCACAAACACACACGGATACCAACACACGCACACAAAAACGTGGCCGTGTTATGTTTGTTTTTGATTTTGGCATTCGGAATCTTCGACCCGATGGAAGCAATTGCATAGTGTGTGAAGCACGTGGGTTTCGTCAGTGGAAATGTCTTTAGCTTTTTTTAGTTCATCAGATTTTATACATTGGAATTTAGCGGTTTTTTTTGGCTTTTCTCATACATGTTCGTTCCTCACACATTCAACAACTTTATTCAATACGTTCTTGTTTTTTTTACTTTCAAACAACCATTCAGCATAAAAACCATATCGACAAGACCTGAGTCTACAAAAACTGCGTTAAAACAAGCACATATTTCTTTTTTATACGTTCAGTTATCCCAGATTTTTGTAGGCAGTATATCCTTGATTGACATTTCTTTTGAATTAAAAGCAGGGTTTGCATTAAAATTAAACTTTATTGCCTAGAATTGTACCAAGTATTAGTTTACTCTCGCACTATCTCTACTTTTGTTCCGTCTGATGAACAGGATCAGGTAACTTGGATGTATTCTAAGATTTAAGATTGACAATAAAGCAAAAATACAGGAGATGTCGTCAACTGACAAAATAACCAAAAGAAAAAGTGAGTCATTCAAACTAAAACAATTTACAAGATTCTCCTACTATATCTTATATTTATTGATATGTTTAAATACTCGCCAATAATTCCATCTGTGGCTCACTGCTGCTTTTCTACTTTTCAGTTTTTATTGGCTAACAATAGTTTATATCTGTCGGAATCTCTCCTGTGTCATATATATGTTTAGTTGTTTTGTGACTGCCTTTATATTCCCATTCATCCACGGGCCTCATTATCAATTCAGATGGGTATCATCGGTCCTGCGCCTTACCATTTTCAATTTGCTGAGTGACATGTACTCATTCGTCTTCTCATTGATTATGTGGGCCATCTTCGTTGCTATTTGAGGAGGTGGACCTCTTGTCGTCCGTGGTATAACTCTTCGATGTATTCTGACACCTGTTAGAAGAATTCGTCTTGTTCCATGAGTATATTCCATCTTCTCGACTTTTACATACATGTTTTTGCAGATGATTTCTTCCTATCACATCTTTTATTTTTTCTGCATAAGTTTGCTCTTCAAAATTTGCATCTTTTCAATTTCCTTGCACTGCATATTCATCCATTCTTCCTTGGCTTATTACACTTTTTCTTAACCAGATATGAGGAAGTCCATTACATTGTCGATCCTAAGGAAAAACTGGTACGCTGAATGTGACAACATCGTACCAATCAGCTTGATGAGTCACCTCACAAAGTTCTTGTACGCAATACTCATGAAGAGAATGAAAGGAAATGTAAAATACTCCCAGTGAAATAGAAACGCAATTTGGATTCATGGCAGACCAAAGGCACCAGAAAAAAAATGCCAATCTTCGCACATGAAAACTCTCATGGAAAGATCCCCCAATCGGGAGGTCCAGAAAGACCTGTATCCTCTGCTTCATTGACTACTCAAAAAAGCGTTCGCAAATGTACGGAAACTCCGACTTGTTTGGATATTCTGGCGGGACTTATACATCGACGGGAAGACTTCGACGTCCTCAGAAACAATTTATTGGGAAAAAGGAGGCAGCCATTAGAGTCAGTACAATGACATCAAGTCAATATAGACCATCTGCAGGGGTCGTGAGGGCAGGGCTGCGTGTTCTCGCTTGATTTATTTTAATGTATATATTGTGAATAATTCTACGAAATATTGAGAATCATGAGGGAATTAGTGTAGGTGGCCACAATCAACAACTGAGATAATGCAGATGACACAGTCCTTATCGCCGACTTGAAGAAAAACTGCAATAAAGATATTTAACAAAGTAACAGACGAATGCGAAAAGGAAAGGATTACAGCTCAAATGCAAAGGAAGACAGTAATGCTATGGTGATCTCGATAAGCTGTTTACCTGAATGCAAACATAGACTGTAAAGGTGAGGAGAATCAGACAAGTACACCTTTAGATACCTGGTTGTACTATATATACCACGGGGACGGCAAGTGTGACACAGAAATCAAGAAGAGAATCGGTCAATCTAAGGCAACTTTTAACAAACATGAAATGCATTTTACCAACAGTATGATAGCCTCAGACAAAGATCCATGTTTTGAGAGCCTACGTTATGGTCCATCTTCTGTTACGGTTGTGAGTGGCTGGAACCACCTTGCTCAAGGACACAGAAAGGCGACTAGAATGCAGTGGAAATGTCGGTTCATCTGGTGAAATCTATGAATGATATTATCTATATGGACATGAAAAGAAAGAACTAATGAGAAGTAAGGAAACAAGGCAGAGGAAGAACAACGCACAAAATTCAGACAGACACGCTTAACAAATTCGCAACGAATAAAGAGGGGCACCAATCAATGAGTCATGATGAGGGACCGAGAAACAGGGAAGAATGGGTGAGCATGATCGTCAATGTCTGCAGGACCAGACCGGACACTTTGAGACGATAGTTATCACGATGTTTAACAAGGTTAGTCACCTTCTCTGTCTGTATCTGTCAACTGACGAATTGCTCTCCGACATTCTACCATTCTTTTCTCCCTTAAACATTTCAAGCCTATCAGAAAGAAGAAGTGGCATTTACCGTCACAACCTCTTAAGGGCCATAGATATTCAAACTTTTCTTTCCTCAAGCTGCCTGACCGTCTATCACAATATCCCCTACCATACTGTCCCTTCTAAGCACTATACAATACAGTCCTCAGCCAAATTCCTTGATGAGCATGCTCTCCTACTGACCATCTCCTGCTGATAGGCCATGTGCACCATTGGATACAACCGTGACATCCCGGTCGCAAACGCAAAACGCCGACAACTAGAACGGAAATGGCGCAAAAACAAAAAACTGAAATAAACAAAACTGCTTTCGTAAACAAATCAACAAAGTTATAACTTATTCCATTCAGCAAAACCAAAGTATACTCTTCTCAAGTTCTAGGATGCCAATCTTTGAAATCTTTCTTTTTTCCCTCACATCACTCTTCTTGGATCTGCGAAGCTGGCCCTCTGCCTTTCTATCAAACCACTCTGAACTTCCTTCTATATTTTCTGCATTCTTTTCTGACAAAATCCGCACACATTCGCTTAGCTTGGATCAGACTCCTTTATGCCTTCTGCAATTCTGACCCCCAATTTTCTGGCACTTTCTCCTTTTCTTTTCATCCAGCAAGCGAGGAAAGAAATCGAGACATTCTGAAAGAAATGATATAAAATCATGCGTCTCGACCCCATACCTTTTTCTCATTTCACACAGCTGCCTGTCACAGCTTATACACACTATCACGAAAATAGTAAACTCATCTCTTGTTTATGGAAATGTTTTCATCAGCTCTCAAACTGCTATAGTCACACCCAATACTTACAAATGCATGACCTTGACACCAACATTCTGAAGAACTATAGACTGTTTCAACAATACCTTTTATTTGAAGTCTTGAAAAAGTAGTTCTGAAAACAGCTCAACATTCACCTTCTCTCCTAAGACACGTCTCCTTCCTACATTTCAGGCTGATATCGCGTCCAACCACGAACTGAAACCCACCCTAGACCAGCACCTTAACATGCTTTTACTTGCTTCTGTACTCAGGAAAAATCTCCATTTCACTCTACTTGACTTATCTGCAGCCTTCGACACTATTGACCACTCTATTTTCTCTCCCATCTTCTAGGAAGACGTTTGGTGTTACTGATACAGCCCTCACCTGGTGTGCTATCCCTGACTGTAATCGATTCCAGACAGTCAACAGTAAACAAGATTTCAGTCAAGTACCTGCCAGATGGGAATGTGGAATGTCTCGCAGGGATTCAGTTCTTGTCCCTGTTTTTTTTAGCCTGTCAGCGCCTGGGGTTTTATCTAGTTCTTTGATTTAAACCATTGATGCTGGGGTGGCAACGGCACTAGTGAGTGGAAAAAGAGCAGAGGAAACAAGAGCGAGAAGACAAACGCACAAATTCACGACAGCTTAACAAATTCGCAACGAATAAAGAGAGGACAACAATGAGCTCATGAGAGGGATCCGAGAACAGGGAAAAGATAGACATGGAGAGACATGTATGGTTCGATGGCATGCAGGACCTGACCGGACACTTTGAGAAGATCAGAAGAACAATACTTCCTCTCTAGAGATGGGATGATTCATGTATCATGGACAATCATAGTCAGTTTTTAGCTTCATAAGAATGTCATTACTCACATCTACATCTAAATAAAGATTTGAAATGTCGGATACCATTTCTAACACATTAATTTGCTCTTTGCTGTTTTTCCTTTTAAATGAAACTTAAGGACATTTTGTCTCAAAATTCTTTTTGACTCTTAATTAACTGACGTGAGAAGTTATGCAACATTGCAGTTTAAACTCTTCTCTTCTTTTTTAGTCGATTTTTCGCTAACAGTGCATTTTTTGCTTATTCTTCATCTATCAAAGGATCTTTTGACTCATTCACAATAATTTTCGCACATTCTTTTTACTAATTTTCACATCTTTTTTCAGAGAGACGTGACAGAGTGAGAGAGACGAGAGAGAGATCGGAAATAACCCAACTTTGACCTCTCTATCTAGCATTGGAAGGATACTTTTACAAGACACAGGTGAGATGCACTGTCTGTTATGAGAGAGAGCAGTCAAGTCAAGGTCAAAATATTTATGACCCATGGCCTTCTTCCCATGTCAAGGGGTGAAAGACCATCGAATACAACTAAGACCTGCATACAGTATTCGTTGATCAAAAAAAGTTTTTCGACCGAGCCCAACAGAGACAACCTCTGGAAGATCCTGGAGCATACGACTTTGAAGGGGAAGTTGCTTGATAACAACAGAGAAAATCTATGCCAACAGAGTAGAGTGCAGGGTTCCGAACAGCCATGGAACATCCGACGGGTTCCCGGTTACATCAGGGTCAGGAAAGGGCTGCGTACTCCCTCCCCTCCTTTTCGTGATCTACATGGAACCGATACAAAGGAAGCCAACCCAGATTTTGAGGCCCTAAACGAACTATTATTTTGCTGACGACCAGTCCTTGATGAATCAGAACAAAGCAGCTCTTCAAAACACACAGACCAACTCAACACAAGCGCGAGAGGTATGACATGAAGATCAGTATCACCAAAACGAAGTTATGTCTGTCAGCAGAAACCCAGGAAAGCTGGACATCAACATCAACGGAAACCCAGCTGAAACAGACCAAAGAATTTAAATACCTTGGAAAGCCTCTTCACCTGAAGTGGAAAAATTGGACAGAGAGATAGAAAAAAGATGCCAGAAAGCGAACGCAGTCAGTTACCAACTTGCCCCCCTTCAAAAACATTTCCAGCATCCCAATGAGCACCAAGGCAAAACTCATCAACGCCATCTTCTTCCAACACTCACATACCAGTGTCAACATGGGCCCCTAACAAAACCCTTAGAGAGAAAATTGGTCACATGTAAAATGCGCTGCCTGAGAAAAGCTGTCAACAAGACCAGACGCGACAAGATCAAGAATGAGGTGATCAGAGACATGGTCGGACTAACACCAATTCTCCACCAATCGAACAACAAAGGATCAGGTGGTTTGGTCACCTCACTAGAATGCCGCCCAACCAACCAGCCCTACGGGCATACACCACCAAACACAATGGCTGGAAAGCTAGAGGTAGACCAAGGAGACGATGGAGCGACTCCGTGGCTGACACCCTGCGAGCCCATGACCTGTCACTACATCAAGCCTCCCGCCTTGCTGCAGACAGACGTCTGTGTCTCCCTGCGACGCCGAAGGGCACCAGCGGCAGATGAAAGAAAGAAGAAGAAAGAAACAAAACATGTGATACCACCATGGTAAAGCTGGAATATGTATTAGTACTGTATTCCTGAAATAAGTCTCTTTTAATCTTTACAGAGGCAATGGAAATCTTAGGATTTTAAAAACTTAAGTATTGCTTGATTGGATTACTAAAAGAAAGAAACAAACAAAAAAGAAATTATATATACTCCAGTTACAACATTAATAAAAGTATATGTAAATAACTAATCACAAAAACCACAGCGATTTTGCAAATTATTTCTTTATTATAATAAAACAGATTTTCAAAATCATAATTGAAGCCTGAAAGGCGCTACTTTTAACATAGCAGTCCATGTAAGTACTACACTGGTAGATGTTTATACAAGGGCCATCTGGATCTGCCTGCAGAATAGGGGGATAGGGGGGCGTGTCTCTCTCTCTCTCATCTCTCTCTCTCTCATCTCTCTCTCTCTCTCCTCTCTCTCTCTCTCTCTCTCTCTCTCTCTCTCTTCGGTGATTTTTGTGGGATTTTTGTGTAGATATTTTTTCCGTAAACAGTGTAAGTGTATTGCTATGGGCTTTATTTTATTTTATTATCATATATATCCCCAAGGACGGGGACTGAATGTAAAAAAGCACATGGGTGCTTATTCATTATCCTCGAAATAAAAGAATTTGTCATTGTCATTGTCTCTCACCTGGCTGAAGGCCAGCACACCAGCGTCAGGCTACGGCTATGGTGTACCGATGGAGTCAAAATGGCAATGATTGAAATCGATTATCGGTCATTGAGCCTAATACAGGGTCCTGTGATCGTGTTTCCCTTTCTAAAAATAATGGTTATGGTCCATACTATCACTGTGCAAGAGGAATTATTTTAAACTAAAACAGGGCAATTCAATTTGTTAGCCCCAACACTACAAGTGTACACCACGTCTAAACCACCAGGGCCACACTATGACATCAGCAACCAACTTTGCAACTTGATGTCTGGACTGTGTTGAACTAGCCTAGACCTAGGTAAAGCCAAGCTAGAATCTAGATTTCCTCTCTCTAGCAGTGGTCATCACCGCTGACTACTTACCAACACAGAAAACGTGTCTGTATCTCTTGCCTTTTTGATTGATTCAACAGGACTTGTAAGTACCTTTCAGAAATTAAAAGGACCTGGTGGTATTTTAAATGACCCACATGCTGAATCAAAAGACTTAAAAGGCATCTGGGCTTGGCAGCCGAGCTAATGACCCCCTGAAAGTTTTGTCAGTGACATAAAAGTCAATGACATAATCATAAGGAAAAAACATCACTTGGGTCACTGCATCAAGTGACTAGCCTACCCCAAGGCCCCAGCGGCAGGCCTAGCATCCTCTTTTGGCTTGTGATTAGCTTGGCAGCCAAGCTGAAAATTATGCACTTGTGGGACTCGGAAGTTTGTGAAATCAAGGCTAAGGTGATCAGCAGAAATTGATTATCTTTATCCCCAAGGTATCCCCAAGATACGTATTGACATACTTAAAAAAAAAATTTCACTGGGCCAAGGGCCCTGAGTAAGGACTACCATCAATAATTGCAGAACATCTTGCACACACGTTAAATCCTGTTCCGATGTTCGAAAGAGTAGGCCATTGTGTGCCGTGGGAACAGATGACAAAATTTTTAAAAAACGTATACACACGCCTAAATAAATAAAAACGTCATCTGAGCGCTTTGATTTGCTGCTTTACAAGATTCAGCACTATATAAATTCCATACATTATTATTATTATTATTATTAATCATAATTTCTGTAAGAGAGAGAGAGAGAGAGAGAGAGAGAGAGAGAGAGAGAGAGGTGCACGTGGGGAGAAAAGTTGTCAGTTTAATATCTGTCTAGATCTAGATTTTTTTTCAGGGGCGCATAATAAACAAGAACACGTTGTCAAGTATGATGCACTTCAACATGGCCTCCCCAGCTTCTCAAATAAGAGGTCCTAGCAAAGATGAGTTTGGGACAAGGGCACTTAAGGATTCTGGACAACCTGCAAAGATACATTCTTTGTTTGGTTCAAACGCCATCTACAGATTCTTCCTTCTTTTGATGTCCCCTAGAATTTGCATCATCAAAAGTTTTCACTCAGACACAGACACTGACAGAGTTGTCCGTTTTGGGAGCTAAAACACCGTCTCCTTGGCAGCTAGCAAAGATTTCAACCGGTGCTAAATCATCTCTTTCAGTAGTAGATGCTTCTATGAGCAATTTTTCAGTTTCTGAGTTGATCCTTTGACCCTGATACTGGAGTTGCTGTATATATATATATGTATCTTTGCAGGTTGTCCAGAATCCAGGTTTGGGAAGCTACCGACTGTGACCTCTGATTGAAGGGATTCTGATTGGTTTAAAATTTCTCAATATCATTAGCATTCGGAAAATGTCTGTATAGTTCTTAAATGACGCCAGAATATAAGTCAAAGTTCTCAGCTTTTACAGCCAATGTGCTTTGTCTGTTTGTTTGGGGGTTTTTTGTTTTGTTTTTTTCACTCCTGTTTGAATGAATTTTTGTTCTGACGGCAGACAGCAGAAGAGTTTAAAAACTGGGAACGGTGGAAAAATAAAAAATAAAAAGCGGCAGAAATCGAAGTACTGATGGCGTCATTCCACCGAAAAGTGGAGAAATCCCATGCCTCCTTCTTGATGAAGAGATTATCCAACTCCTGCCTCCTAAAGCCCAACCCCTCGTCCCCGTCGTAGGAGGTGGAAACAGGTCATGCTGGATAACAGGGCTCTGGTGAAACTACGACGGGCCTAGCTAGCCGGCAGTGGATAAAAAAAAATTCCTCAAGAGAAACAAAGGAAATATAAATGGACTGATCAAAACGAAAAACGGACCAGCTATGGACAAGGACAACGACATTCAAATAGCGAATCCGTTGGCACATGGAACATCTGTGGCATATGTGACAAAGAACCAGAAATAGTGGAATTTATGACCCAACCCAAAATCTCGATCATGGGTTTAGCAGACACCACAAGGAAAGGCACAGGGACAAAGATAATTGACTCTGACTTTATTCTCATCTGGAGCGGAGTGAGCAAAGATCAGAGAGCAGTACACGGTGTGGGATTTATTCTGCATCCAAATAAAGCAAAAAACATTTTGAACACCGAGTACACCTCGGAGAGACTCATCAAGATCAGAGTGAGAGAAGGAAAGAAGATCGCAAACTACATACAGATCAATGCGTCTTGTAATGACACGTACTCGGACGAAGAAAACGATGACTTCTTTGGAAACCTCTCAGACCTTATCAACGGGGTGTATGACTGAAGATCTTTATGTCATGGGAGACTTCAACGGCAGAGTAGGTGAGAGGAGAATGCCATGGACACCGCATCTTGGCCCGCACAGTGACCATCGAACACCCTGCAACTACAACGGAAACCCATGTGCTGGAACGTGCGCAGAGCATGAACTACTGATCACCAACACCTTCTTCCAACATCGACCCAGCCAAATCTACACCTGGAACAAGAGGAACAACACAAATGTAAGATCACAGATTGACTTCATTCTAATTAGAACTGGCATGAGAAACAACATTACCGATGCGAGGACTATTCCAAATGCGGTCCTAGACTCAGACCACAGACCAGTCATCCTGAAACACAACACACGGGGGAAGAGGACACCAGGCAAAAGGAAACAGGCAGAGAGGATCAACATGAAAAAGCTAAAAAAAAATGCTGAAGTACGGGACCACATCCTCAACACTGTAGCTCATAAGCTGAACGGGGTGGACCCTACAGATATGAATATTGAGGAGGCCTGGAGTACCTTTAAAACAGCTATCCTGGACACCTTGCAAGAGGCATGCGGCAACAGGAAGGACAGAAATGGAACCAGAAAGGCAACACGTGGGGGAATGAAGAAGTCATGGAGGCCTTTCAAAGAAAAGAAGAGACTCTTCAAGATGTGGTTGAAGTCAAATCAAGAAAAATGACTTCGTTAACTACAGACTCGCAAGAAGAAACAGCAAGCAGGTGGTGAGAGCAGCAAAGGAGGCTTCATGGAAAAAGTATGGTGAAGAACTTAGCGAAATGTGTAAACACTCCCCAAGAGAGTTCTACAAAAGTGTAAAAACCATGAGAATACGGGAGGAACCCTTTCACCCCACCACTGCGATCAACGATGCAAACGGACAGCCACTGCAGGAAGAGGATGAGATCATACAGAGATGGGAAGACTACTTTAAAGAACTTCTAAACCCATCAGGGGCGACTGACACACAATCACAATTCACTCCCAACCACCTAGACCACTCTGAACCCATCATCTTGGAGTGTGAAGTAAGAAGGGCCATCAAGATTAGCCCTAAAGGGAAGGCAGGAGGTGCAGATGGCATAACAACAGAAGCCATCCTGGCCTGAGGAGAGACTGGAGTCAAATGGATCACAGCCATCTTCCAAAAGGCATGGGAGGAAAGAAGAGTTCCAGAAGACTGGCAGAACGCTATTGTTGTGCCAATATGGAAAAAGAAGGGCACTAAAAAAGACTGTAGTAACTACAGGGGCATTTCACTCCTCAGCCATGTAGGAAAGATGTACGCAAATATCCTAGAGCAGCGCTCCAGAGCAAAAGCAGAACACCTACTGTGTGACGCCCAGTTTGGCTTCAGGAAAGGGAGAGGCTGTACTGATGCGATCTTTTCACTGAGACAACTGAGTGAGAGAGCTCTTGAGTACAATCAAGCACTCCATCTAGTATTTGTCGACCAAGAAAAGGCATTTGAAAGAGTAGGCAGAGGTAAGCTCTGGGGGGTCCTGGAGCAGTATGACATCAAGGGGCAGCTCTTAGATAACATCAGAGCTGTATACAACAACAGCAAGAGCGCAGTTCGCACTCCAAGTAGACTTTCCAACTGGTTCCCTGTGACGTCTGGGGTGAGACAGGGCTGGGTCCTTTCCCCTCTGCTCTTCATCAGATATATGGACCACACCACAAAGGAAGCCAACTCAGACCTGGAGGCACTCAACGAATTTCTGTTTGCTGACGATCAAGTCATGATCAATGATAACAAAGAAAAGCTGCAAGAGCACACAGACCAGCTCAATACATGCTGTGAAACCTATGGCATGAAAATCAGCGTAAGCAAGACCGAAGCCATGACAGTCAGTAGAACTCCCAGAAAAGCTCAAAAATCAACATCAACGGAGCCCAACTAAAGTGGACAACTGAATTCAAGTACTTAGGCAGTATATTCACAGAAGATGGAAAACTGGACAGAGAAATAGAAACACGCTGTCAAAAAGCAAACGCAGTCAGCTGTCAACTTGCCCCACTTCTGCGACATCCTAGCATCCCTATGAGCATCAAGGCAAAGCTGATCAACGCCATCTTGCTGCCAATTCTCACTTACCAGTGCCAGACATGGCCCCTGACAAAAGCCCTGGAGCAGAAACTGGTCACGTGTAAGATGAAGTGCTTGAGAAAAGCCGTCAACGAGACCAGGAGAGACAAGATAAGAAAGGAGAGGTGATCAGAGACATGGTAGGAGCCACACCTGTCCTACACCATATTGAACAACAACGAACCAAGTGGTTCGGGAACCTCACATGGATGCCGCCAAAGCAGCCAGCCTTGCGTGCTTACGACTGGAGGTACTCTGGCACGAGGGCCAGAGGAAGACCCAGGCGACGCTGGTGTGATTCCGTGGCAGAAACACTGAAAGTCCATAGATTGTCCCTCCTCCAAGCTACCCGCCTTGCAGCAGACAGACATTAATATTTCCCCGCGACGCCACAGAGTACAAGCGGAAGGGGGAAAAAAGTAAAGTAAGTCTTCTTAATGAAGAGATCTGCCAGTATCTGCTATGGTTTTGTTGTTCTTCTTTGGCTAGAGCTCCCAGGTTCACCAATGGTAAGATTTTTGTGTATATAACCGTTTTTTTCCCACCATTTAGGTAGCTGCATTCCGACCTCAGGGACTGCTATGATTGCGAAAAGATACAATGACTGCTGTCAAGAAAGCTGTCATGCTGGCGGTGAGATAGGTTAACAACTGTTACCCTGAAGAAAAAATGTGCCAATGCTAGTAAACAGATGAACCAAAGTTACATAGGTATCTACGTGTTATGTCAGTTAAGAGAGGTCTCAAAATCAGTAAGGGTATACATGTGCCCAAGACAATTCTGATATGTGCAAATGTCACTTTGTTAATGTTAGTAATGAAATGAGTAAATGGCAGATGTGCCAATGTCAGTGAAGACATGTGTCAATATCAGCAATGTCAATGTCAGTAAAGAGATGTGTTAATGTGAGTACAGAGATGCCCCAGTCAGAAAAAGCTATGGCAAGTCAAAGTTACTATAACAACAGCTAAGCTGATTGTGTATTTTCAGTCTAACAGCTGTCAAAGGCATACTACCCCTGTTCCGACCACACCTACCCACCAACGACCCACAGTAGGCAGTTCATCTGTCCTGTTTCAAACATTACAGTACATTAATGGCTTTAGGAAGCAACATAGATTGGTACAATGCATGTAGCTTTAGAAATGCTTGGAAGGAGTGCACAGCCTTAGCTCTAGGACTATGGGAGCACAAGCCTATGCAATGTATACTACAAGGGTAGCATGGATAGGTTGCAGGGGGAGGGGGGGGGGGAGGAGATTCCACTGAAGATGAAATGGATGAAGGAAAAGTTATATCAACAACTGAAAGATGAGAGGAAGGAGGCATGGACCGTGATCATGTTGGCTGTCAGATGTATTGACTGAATATGAACAGACAGATACTGGTCAGCTAGCTGGCTTTTACTGATACTGATAAACAAGGAATGGATAGACACAGGTACATAGATGTACATGGAAGAGGGGGTTGGGGGGGGGGGTGGGGGGGGGGCAGAACCAGCTCAGGGTCAGAGCCTCCCATCGTGATCTCATAGAAGTCTGAGAGCACAGGTTCCAGCCTATGTAGAGAAATATCCTGGAGAGGGTTTTTCTCCTGGCTTCATTCCCCTGCTGATCTTTGGAAACTCTATAAACCCAGGTCATATGTGCAAGTGCATGAAGAAAATCTTGAACACACACGGAAGAATAGGCCAGATATGAATGACATACAGACACAACCCAGCATTCAAGCTACTACTTGGAGACAAATGGAGTTCACCAGGTTCGCCTTGTTCAGAAGGCACACCACCTATGTGTTCCAGCATAAAGCATCCAGGAAACATCTGGGAGTTCAAGGAAAGGTCAAGTCAGATTAGTTAGGTCAGATCAGGTCTGGTCAGGTCAGGTGAGGTAAGACACTGTTGTGCTGGCTGTCAGTGAACTGTAACAGAGAAGATGTGGGTGGACACTGGTACACCAGGACTGTGACAGTGAAGATATAGGAGGACACTGGTACACCAGGAATGTGACAGTGAAGATATAGGAGGACACTGGTACACCAGGACTGTGACAGTGAAGATATAGGAGGACACTGGTACACCAGGACTGTGACAGTGAAGATATAGGAGGACACTGGTAAACCCGGACTGTGACAGTGAAGATATGGAGGACTGGTACACCGGACTGTGAAGTAAAGATAAGGAGGCCGGGGTACCCAGGACTGTGACAGTGAAAAAAATTAGGGGCACGGTAACCAGGACTGTACAGTGAAGATATAGAGGACATGGCCCAGGCTGGCATGAAGATATAGGGGGGACCTGGTACACAGGCTGGACGTGAGATTGGAGGACCGGTACACGAAGACTGTTGCGGTTTGGTAATATGGAGAGTAAAGTGTGACGAAGGTGGACATGGTAGGTAACACTGGGGTGGCCCCGTCAAAAATGCTTGTGGTGGTTGAATGTCCACACGGAAAATTGGGGCAGTTCTTGTTGTGGACAGCCAGGGTTCGCAGTCCTGGGGGAACGGTGTGCAGGGAAGCCGCCTGAAAACACCAGAGTGCACAACAGACTGTGGCCAAAGGGAAGCGTCCTCTTTTTTATCGTTTGTTTTGATAATAGTAAAAGAAAAAATTGTGAAAAAAAAAAACTAAGTTTGTATAAAATGATTTTTGGTAAATTTTTAAAAGGGGAAAAAAAAGCCATGCCATGAAATTAGAGAAAAAAATGCTTTCGATTTTTGATAGGACAAAGGAATGCCCCCACTCAAAGCAAGGGCAAAAAGTAAGTGAAAAGAAAATAATGGTAAAAAAACATAAAAATTTTTTTTTTGGGTTTCTATCAAGTGGTAAGAAACTGTTGTGCATTCACCGTTAAATATAGAAAAAAAGAAATACGGGGATGTCGTCAGAGGAACAGTAAACAAAGGGGGTTGTTTAAAATAAAACAGTAAAAAAACCCCAACCAACCCACCATGGGTGTCGGTTTTACTAACACAAAAATAAAGAGGGGTCGTCACATAAAACAGAAATTACAGGAGGTTCAGTCACCTAACACAGAAAATACAGGAGGTGTCAGTCCACTAAAGAAAATAAGGAGGTGTCAGCACCTAAAAAAGAAAATACGGAGTGTCGTCACCTAAAAAAGAAAAACAGGAGTGTCAGTCACCTAAAACAGAAATTAAGGGGGTGTCGTCCCCCTAAAAAAAAATTACGGAGGTGTCAGTCACACTAAAACAGAAATCAAAAAGGTTTCGCACCTAACCGAAAAAAAGGGGGGTGTCGTCACATAAAACAGAAAATACAGGAGGGGTCGTCCACTAAAACAGAAAATAAGGGGGGTGTCAGTACATGAAACTGATAAAAAATAGAGTGTCAGTCACACTAAAATGCTTTTAAAAAGGAGTCAGTCCCTAACACAGGAAATAAGGGTAGTCACACTAAAAAATAAAAAGCAGGTGTCAGTCACACTAAAAATAAAACGAGGTGTCAGTCACACTAAAACATAAAAAGCAGGGGTCGTCAACTAAAACAAAAAATGCAGGTTCAGTCACACTAAATTAAAAAAAAAACAGGAGGTGTCAGTCACACAAAAAGAAAAAGGAAAAGGAATTGTCGTCCCCCCAAAAACAAAAACCCGGAAATGTCAGTCACACCACAAACAAAAAAACTGGAAAGTCAGTTTGTCAGTCAACCCCAACACAAAAAAAAGGAAATGCGTCACACCCCAAACACAAATACGGGAAAAACAGTCAACCCCAACCAAAAAAAAGGAAATGTCAGTCACACCACAAACAAAATACAGGAAAAGTCAGTAAACCCCCAACACAAAAAAACAGGAAAAAGTCGCACACCACAACCAAAATACAGGAAAAGTCAGTCACACACACAAAAATACAGGAAAAGTAGTACCCCCCAAACCCAAAATACAGGAAAAGTCAGTCACACCCCAACCCAAAAAACGGAAAGTCAGTCACCACAAAACAAAATAAGGAAATGTCAGTCACACCCCAACACAAAATACGGAAATGTCAGTCACACCAAACAAAATACGGAAAATTTAGTCCGTATAGAGGAAATCTCCCCTAAAGTCCTTCGGAAGAGAAAGTAAACCGAGGTACCGTGTGCGAACGCACGCAGAACATCTTGCGAACACGTTAAAACCCGATCTGCTTTTCGGAAGAGTAGGCCATTGTGTGCCGGTGGGAACGGATGACAAATGTACAAAACTGCATACTGACGGGGATTGGATGAAAAAAGCACATGAGTGCTTATTCCATTATCCTCGAAATAAAAGAAGAAAAGAAGAAATAAAGGAAATAGAGATGGTGGAAATAAACTAAAACACAAAATACAGGTGTCAGTTAATTAAAATAATACAGAAAATACACTCCAAAATTCAACTGATTTAAAGGAAATAGAAAATACAGAATTTGACTGACATAGTCAAATGTGTGCCTGTCTGAACAGATGCCAAAATTGACAAAACCATGTGCACAAGGGGACTAGATGTTTAAAAAAAAAAGCACACAACTACTTATTCTACTATCCATGAAATAAAACTCAAGACTCAAGAATACTTTGATATCTCAACTAGAGAAATTATGAATGGCATTTTAAAATTATAATTACACAGCATGCATTATTAAACAATACAGATTAAGAAATAACACAGTATATTAAAAGCCGACAGCAATCTATGTCACACACACACACATACGCGCGTGCGCATGCACACACCATTAAAGGTTAAGAGTAGCAAAGCAAAACCACAATACAACAATAATTCAAACACATCTAATGAAACACATCATCAGCACAATCAATACAAATATCACAAGTAGCTTTACATCAAAATGAAAAAAACGACAAAAACATTTTGATTAAAAAAAAAGTTCTAACACTATTTCCCCTTCACCCATCACAGCTCACATCTATTCTTTTGACTGGTACTGTATATAAAACTGTGCATGCACACACTCTCTCTCTCTCTCTCTCTCTCTCTCTCTCTCTCTCTCTCTCTCTCTCTCTCTCTCTCTCTCTTTGTCAGAGGCTTATTCATGCACACGGTGTTATTTGATAATATTATATGAAAACCCATTTAAATTGGGTGGTTGTTTTTTTAAAGTTTAACAGTGGTTTAGAAGCTGAATTGACTTGTTAATAAAACCATTTTTGGTTCTGTTTGTTTGTTTTGGGGTTTTTTTTTGACAATGACAAAGATTTATTGTGATAAGCAAGATGCCCATTCACAAGGGGACAGTGGGAGGGGGGCTGGGCACAAAACATAATATCAAATACCTAGAACATAACAAATTTCAGCCCAAATATTCATCATGTCATGGATTCCAGAGCATGGTTACCATAGAGATTCATATCATTTTTTCATAAGGAACTGTCAAGGTGCAGGAGTTTCCACATAACTGTACACATTCAAAATCAACATCTTACAACTGGTCTGCGACAAGAAGTCAAGGTCAAAATGTCTCTTCTTCTTTTTTTTTTTCTTGGCATGTGCAATTTTACACGGCTAACACGTGACAGACTCGTGACAATCTAGGTGGCATGTAGCCTCGAGCTATTCTCTCTCTCTCTCTCTCTCTCTCTCTCTCTCTCTCTCTCTCTCTCTCTCACTCTCACAGGCACGCACAAACACACACGCATACATACACACGCACACACAAACGTGGCGTGTTCTGTTTGTTTTTGATTTTGGCATTCGGAATCTTCGACCAGATGGAAGCAATGCATAGTGTTGTGAAGCACGTGGGTTTCGTCAGTGGAAATGTCTTTAGCTTTTTTTAGTCATCTGATTTTCATACAATGAATTTAGCGTTTTTTAGCTTTTCTCCAACAATCGTTCCACACACATTCACAACTTTATTCAATACGTTCTTGTTTTTTTTACATTCAAACAACCAATTCAGCATAAAAACCCATATGACAAGACTGAGTCTACAAAACTGCGATAAAACAAGCACAATTTCTTTTTTAACGTTCAGTTATCCCAGATTTTGAAGGCAGTATATCCTTGATTGACATTTCTTATGTATAAAAGCAGGGTTTGCATTAAAATTCAACTTATTGCCTAGAATTGTACCAAGATATTTGTACTCTAGCACTCTCTCTACTTTTGTTCCGTCTATGAACAGATCAGGAACTTGGGATGTATTTCTGAAGAATTAAGATTTGACAAAAAAGCAAAAACTACAGAGATGTCAGTCAACTGACAAATACAACCAAAAGAAAAAGTGAGTCATTCAACAAAACAATTTTACAAGGAAATCCACTATATTATATTTACTTGATATGTTTAAATAATTCGCCAATAATTCCATCTGGCCCTGCTGCTTTTCTACTTTTCAGTTTTCTAATGGCTAACAATACTTCTTCATATCTGTCGGAATCTCTCCTGTGTCATATATATTGTTTAGTAGTTTTGTGACTGCCTTAATTCCCACTTCATCCAGGGCTATTATCAATTCAGATGGGATATCATCAGGTCCTGGCGCCTTACCACTTTTCATCTTGCTGAGTGCATGTCTCACTTCGTCTTCCATGATTATGTGGCCATCTTCGTTGCTAATATGAGGAGGTGGACCTCTGTCGTCGTGGTATAACTCTTCGATGTATTCTGACCACCTGTTAAGAATATCTTCTTGTTCCATGAGTATATCTCCATCTCTCGACTTTATACAACCTGTTTTTGCAGATGATTTCTTCCCTATCACATCTTTTATTTTTTCATGCATAAGTTTGCTATCAAAATTTGCATTCATTTCAATTTCCTTGCACTGCATATTCATCCATTCTTCCTTGGCTTCATTACATTTTTTCTTAACCAGATATGAAGAAGTCCATCTACATTGCGATCCCTAAGAAACTGGGTACAGCTGAATGTGACAACATCGTACAATCAGCTTGATGAGTCACCTCACCAAAGTTCTTTTACGAATACTCATGAAGAGAATGAGAAATAAAATACTCCCAGAAATAGAAACGCAATTTGGATTCATGGCAGACAAAGGCACCAGAAATGCAATCTTCGCATTGAAAACTCTCATGGAAAGATCCATCGAGGTCCAGAAAGACCTGTACCTCTGCTTCATTGACTACTCAAAAGCGTTCGACAAAGTACGACACTCCGACTTGTTTGATATTCTGGCAGGGCTATACATCGACGGGAAGATCTTCGAGTCCTCAGAACATATATTGGGAACAGGAGGCAGCCATTAGAGTCGACAATGACATCAGTCAATATAGACCAATCTGCAGGGGTGTGAGGCAGGGCTGCGTGTTCTCGCCTGATTTATTTAATGTATTAGTGAAATAATTCTACGAAATATGAGAATCATGAGGGAATTAGTGTAGGTGGCCACAACATCAACAACCTGAGATATGCAGATGACACAGTCCTTATCGCCGACTCTGAAGAAAAACTGCAAAAGATTTTAACAACAGTAACAGACGAAAGCGAAAAGAAAGGATTACAGCTCAATGCAAAGAAGACAGAATGCATGGTGATCTCGAAAAAAGCTGTTATACCACAATGCAACATAGCCTGTAAAGGAGAGAGAATCAGACAAGTAAACACCTTTAGATACCTTGGTTGTACTATATATACCCCGGACGGCAAGTGTGACACAGAAATCAAGAAGAGAATCGGTCAATCTAAGGCAACTTTTAACAACATGAAATGCATTTTTACCAACAGTAAGATAAGCCTCAAGACAAAGATCCATGTTTTGAGAGCCTACGTATGGTCCATTCTTCTGTACGGATGTGAGTGCTGGACCCTAGCCAAGGACACAGAACAGCGACTAGAAGCAGTGGAAATGTGGTTCATCTGGAGAATCATGAAAATCTCATGGACAAAAAGAAAAACTAATGCAGAAGTAAGGAAACAAGAGCAGAGGAAGACAACGCACAAAATTCACAGACAGCTTAAACAAATTCGCAACGAATAAAGAGGGCACCAACAATGAGCTCATGAGAGGGACCGAGAACAGGGAAGAATGGAGAGCCATGATCGTCAATGTCTGCAGGACCAGACCGGACACTTGAAGAGAGAGTATCACGATGTTTCACAAGGTCTAGTCACATCTCAGTCTGTATCTGTCACTGACGAATTGCTCTCCGATCATTCTACCATTCTTTTCTCCCTAAACATTGCAAAGCCTATCAGAAAGAAGAAGTGCATTACCCGTCACAACCTTAAGGCCATAGATATTCAAACTTTTCTTTCCCAAGCTGCTGAACGTCTATCACAAATCCCTGACCATACTGACCCTTCTAAGCACTACAATACAGTCCTCAGCCAACTCCTTGATGAGCATGCTCCTCCTACTGACCATCTCCTGCCTGATAGGCCATGTGCACCATGGTACAACCGTGACATCCCGGTCGCAAAACGCAAACGCCGACAACTAGAACGGCAATGGCGAAAAACAAAAAATGAAATAAACAAACAGCTTCTTCGTAAACAAATCAACAAAGTTAAAACTTTAATCCATTCAGCAAAAACAAAGTATTACTCTTCTCAAGTTCTTGATGCCACATCTATGAAATCTTTCTTTTTCCCTCACATCCACTCTTCTTGGATCTGCGAAGGCTGGCCCTCTGCCTTCTATCCACAACCACTCTGAACTTCCTTCTATATTTTCTGCATTCTTTTCTGACAAAATCCGCAACATTCGCTCTAGCTTGGATCAGACTCCTTTCCAGCCTGCAATTTCTGACCCCCAATTTTCTGGCACTTTCCTCCTTTTCTTTCATCCAGCAAGCGAGAAAGAAATCGAGACAATTCTGAAAGAAATGACTATAAAATCATGCGATCTCGACCCCATACCTTTTTCTCATTTCACACAGTGCCTGCCACAGCTTATACCCACTATCACGAAAATAGTAAACTCATCTCTTGTTTCTGGAAATGTTCCATCAGCTCTCAAAACTGCTATAGTCACACCACTACTCAAATAGCATGACCTTGACCCCAACATTCTGAAGAACTATAGACCTGTTTCCAACCTACCTTTTATTTCTGAAGTCCTTGAAAAAGTAGTTCTGAAACAGCTCAACCACCACCTTCTCTCCAACAGTCTCCTTCCTACATTTCAGGCTGCCTATCGCGTCAACCACAGCACTGAAACCACCCTAGTCCACACCTTAAACATGCTTTTACTTGCTTCTGACTCAGGAAAAATCTCCATCTTCACTCTACTTGACTTATCTGCAGCCTTCGACACTATTGACCACTCTATTCTTCTCTCCCATCTTCAAGAAACGTTTGGTGTTACTGATACAGCCCTCACCTGGTTTAGCTCATACCTGACTGAACGATTCCAGACAGTCACAGTAAACAAGATTCAGTCAGTACCTGCCAGACTGGAATGTGGAGTCCCGCAGGGATCAGTTCTAGTCCCTGTTTTTTTCAGCCGTCAGCGCCTGGGGTTTATCTCAGTTCTTGATTAAACCATTGATGCTGGGGGCAACAGCAAAGTGAGTGGAAACAAGAGCAGAGGAAACAAGAGCAGAGGAAGACAACGCACAAAATTCACAGACAGCTTAAACAAATTCGCAACGAATAAAGAGGGCACCAACAATGAGCTCATGAGAGGGACCGAGAACAGGGAAGAATGGAGAGCCATGATGGTCGATGTCTGCAGGACCAGACCGGACACTTGAAGAAGAAGAAGAACAATACTTCCTCTCTAGAGATGGGATGATTCATGTAGTCATGACCATCATCGTCAGTTATAGCTTCATTTAGAATGTCATTACTAACATCTACATCTAATAAAGATTTGAAATGTCGGAACCACTTCTCAACACTAATATTAGCTCTTTGCTGTTTTCTTTTCAATGAAACTTTACGGACATTTTCCCAAAATTCTTTTTGACTCTTAATTAACTGACGTGAGAAGTTTATGCAACATTGCAGTATTAAACTCTTCTCTTCTTTTTAGTCGATTTCTCGCAACAGTGCATTTTTGCTTATCTTCATCTATCAAGGACTTTTGACTCATTCTCAATAATTTTCGCACATTCTTTTTACTAATTTCACACTCTTTTTCAGAGAGAGTGACAGAGTGAGAGAGAGAGAGAGAGATCGGAAAAAACCCAACTTTGACCTCTCTCTCAGCAGTGGAAGGATACTTTACAGACACAGGAGGAGATGCACTGTCTGTATGAGAGAGAGAAGTCAAGTCAAGTCAAATAATTTAATGACCCAGGCCTTCTTCCCATGTCAAGGGGAACAGTGGACAGGGATGACGCCATGCTGAGATACTTCTCTCCCGAAAACACCAGTGCAACACCAACAGTTGTGAAACAGAGTCCCCTGCCTGCATACATTCCAGAAAGCAAATCACACTGAACATGTGGTAGTACCCCCGGCTGTAATATCAATGACAACTAATGAATGTCAATAACACCATGTTACGAAAACATGTTTTGCGCACCAGGTGCAGGACACAACAATAGCATGTAACCACTGCAACCAGCAATAAGAAAAACACACAAACAGAACAGTTCATAGTCACGTTGTCTCCACCATCGCAACTGACCTTAAATCAAGTGCGCTTTTGATATAAAACATGACTGACTTTGCATGTGTTGTGCTTTTAGCAGCAACACCAGTCTGAAAGCAGATAGTTGATTATAAAATTTGTTAGGTATAAACTAATCCCGTAGCAGTTTGTATCTTGGGCATATAAACATGAAATGTATTTCAGATTCATAGATACTCTGGCAGAAAAGATATTTGACATCTTCTTTTAAAGCATCGTTATCAGCTTGGATAGACTGACACCATTTCAGAATTTTAGAAAAGTCTTGTGAGACTGTAGCTGATCCCGCCTGTGACTGCTCAGGGTTCATGGACTGACTTCTGACGTGGTCCGTTAATCTGGCCACTTTCAACCTCAACGTGTTGTTTTCTTGTTGAAGTGACCTACACCAGTCATACAGAGTGGTCATGTTGTCATCTATCTCCATCTGGTGTTCACAGGTACCTTGCAGTTGATGTGACGTGCTGGATGAGGGTTGGTTCATCGAGTCTTTCAGTTCGATGTTTTCCGTATGCTGGAACTGGCACCATGACTGAACATCAGCCACTGAGCTGGTTAACTCGGAAAACCTGGATTTCAACTCGTTCATTTGCTTGTTTGTGTTTTCAGAGAGGCATGCAAAATCTTCTTGGAGCTTTCTGAGAGCAGCTGAATGCCCCTCTGTAAAATGGCAGGCTGTGTACCATGCCTGATCACACTGCCACAATAGGATGGTATTGTGGGGTGCATGCTGGCAAGAAAATTTCTGTCTGAGCATGTCTGGGATGTGCACCAGCTCATCAATGGGCCATCATTGTTTGACAAGAAGCCAGTCCATGTGTCAGTGTGAGCACGATTTCTTCTCTCTGTATGTTGAGGGCCTGGGTTGCTGTCATGCTCCATAAGGGATTGTGGATAAACCCCACCCATGCCCTCTCTATCTATCTTCCCGACAACACCAAACACAGAACACTGAAGAAAAAGTTCCAGACTTTACTTTCCAAAAGTCCCAAAACAATCACATCAAGACAAATAGTTAAACTCGCTTCCACACAGACACACCGATTCAATCACCGACCACACTCTAAATTCTATCTATAATACCATCCCCTCTTCTGCACGTTCAGAAACCTGTTTGAGGATTACTCCCCTCCCACTTCCCTCACAGTCACAACTCGGGTTTCCAAGCACAGTCACCATCACAGGCTGAAGTCCTCAAGGATGGTCACGGGTGGACAGGGCAGCAGGGAGAAGGGAAATAGGTCGTGGGGAAAAAGGTGGATCCATGGAATAAAGGGACAGAGGGTCAAGGGACAAGCCGTCAGCGACTCCTCAGGGCACACCGGGCTGCACCCTCTCCAGGTACGACTCCACCACTGGAGGCACCCACAGGAACCTGGAACAGGCAATACTTGCCGTTCCCCAGCATATGCCCATAACTAGCGCTAAGGCAACTAAGGTTATTTTCCGTGTGTCCACCAAGTTGACAAATAGTTTATTCACCCCAAATCTCCACCCTGTATACCCAAGGAACCATTTACATTTGAATAAACAATGTCTGGTGTCTATTCCTTAATTGTTTCTGTTGAAAATACAGGAAAGTTAAAATACTTTAAAAAATAGTCTTTCACAAGAGAGAACTTGTCTCACAGCAAAATAATAACCACACACAACTGCTTAATACGCAACATAGCACTAAATCCTGAATCATTCAGGACTCGCCCATATCAATTAACTTAAAGAAATACTGAGTGTTCGAAACACTAGTGAGAACTCTCTCTAGACAAAACATTAACATTTAAAAACATATATTAAAGAACACATCCTATTGTTCACTAAAGGAGTAACCTAAGCCTGCCGAATATACCATAAACCTAAAGACAGGGGAAATCTCCCTCGAAAACATTCTATATTAATTATTTCAAGAACCGACTATCCAAGCACTGCATTGACACAAGACACTCAACAACAACAACCACAACAGCACAATGAACCATCACAGAACTCAATCATATCTATGGGACATCCCTCACCTGTCACTGAGAAAGAACAAGGTGCACTCCTGCACCCCAGGAAAGACATTGACACAACAGACAGCACAGCAAAGAACGTAGACTGGTTCTCGGGAGCCCGAACCACTCAAAGATGACTGCTAATCCCTGCTCTCCAAGAAGAGACACAACACCACAGGAAGTAAGGCGCACTCCTGCACCTCGAGGAAGACGTTGACAGGACGGACACGATACAACAACGAAGAACGAAGACCGGGTTCACAGGAGCCTGAACTACTCCAAGTGCTGCTCCCCCCTGCTCTCCAAACAGAGACAACACCACGCGCGCCCAACAGCCCACGCTGGAACAGCGACCAACGAACTTCAGCCAAAGACTGACTATCCTCCTCCTCTCCGTGAAGTCAGGACCCCGTCCTATTTAAAGCTGCTGCTACTCAGCTGATGAAGCAAACCCTAACTCATGACCAGGAACTTTACCAGAAGCTAACCTGCATGTCTATGTCGGGTCAGAGGTGTCCTCTGCTACCGGTAACCATGTAACCCGGTACCACCTGTGACATGTGGGGAGTGAACCCAACCCAAAAATCACGCCTGGAGAGAGATGGGCGCCGCCAGGCTACTTTTGCCCAAGACACGCTATATGGAATGGACAAAAATAAAGAATATACCGGATCGGTGGTCGCCCGGGTCAACAAGGACCGCGCCTTCCGTCTGCCACCAGGGCGGAGGCGACAAGTGTGCTACTGGTGGAACCCCTACAACTAAAATCGGAGTAAGGGACTACATCACCATCGCAACATGGAACGTCAGAAGTCTGGCCCAAACAGGCAAACTCCAAGAACTGATATACGAGCTGGACAGGTACACCTGGCATCTGGTAGGTCTCTGTGATCAGATGGAAAGAGCACGGTGAACACCATACTGACGAGGGTCATATGCTCTACTATAGCGGGGAGCAGGACAAGTATATCAATGGCGTAGGCATGCTTGTCAACAAGAACATCAAGAACTCGGTAATAGGATACTACCCAGTAAACAGCCGGCTTATGGCCATCCGCCTCAGGGCAGCCCCATTCAACATCACAGTGATTCAAGCCTACGCACCAACAACGGATCACGATGATGAAGTTGTAGAGGAATTTTACAACTACAGGGCATCATTGATAAGATGAACAAGAAAGACATCTTGATCATCCAGGGAGACTGGTATGCCAAGGTGGGCAGAGACGCACTGAAAGACTGGAGCAAATTCTGCGGTCCCTCCTGTAATGTGATCGATCACCAATGAGCAAGGACTCCGACTACTGGAATTTGCCAGCTACAACGACACAGTGCTCGCCAATACCCTTGGAGAACACAAGGCATCCCGACGCTTGACATGGCATGCACCCAATGGGATCCATCACAACCAGATTGACTACATCCTGGTGCAGAACCGGTTTCGATCTGGCATCAACAGAGCCAAGACGAGGACATTCCCAGGTGCAGACATGGGCAGCGATCATGACCTCGTGCTCCTGAACTTTAGAGTCCGATTGAAGAAGACCAATAAGACAAAGAACACCAGACTCAAGTTCAACCTGGACAAACTGAAGGACCCCACCATCGCCGAGTCCTTCCAAGCAACAATAGGAGGGAAATTCGCACCACTGCTGGCACTTGAAGAAGATGCCGAAACGATGACCAGTTTTAACACAGTGATGACTGAGACAGCAAGCATACTTCTTGGCAAACATCGCCGAAAAACACAACCATGGGTCACAGATGAAATCTTGAATATGTGTGACAAAAGATGAGACCTGAAGAAGAGCAAGAACACTACAGGAGCAGTTGAGTACAGAGAAGTAAACAAGAAGATCAGGAGAGACATGAGGAAGACCAAGGAGGAATGGATAGAGAAATAATGTACAGAAATCGAAGAGAGCCTGACAAAGAATAATAGCAGAAGAGCATACCAGATTGTGAAAGAGCTCACCAAACAGAAACAGGCAAGAGTCAGTAACATCCAGGACAAGGAAGGGAATTGCCTAACAGAAAAGAAGGAAATCGTTGGCAGATGGACGGAATACTGCTCCGAACTCTACAATCATCAGACGCTAGGCGACCCCAGCGTACTTGCAAGCCAAGCCTCATCGAATAAAGACAACTTCCCAATTCTACGCGAGGAAGTAAAAGCAGCAATTAGATCGCTGAAGAAAGGAAAATCAGCAGGAATTGACAACATCCCAGCAGAGCTGATCCAACACGGGGGAGAAGCAGTGACAGACATCCTTACAAGTATCTGCAACAAGATTTGGCAGACCGGAGAGTGGCCTACACCATGGACCCAATCACTCATCATCACTCTCCCCAAGAAAGGAAATCTCCAGCAGTGCCAAAACTACAGGACAATCAGCCTCATAAGTCATGCCAGTAAAGTCATACTGAAAGTGATCCTGAACAGGCTGAAACCACAGGCAGAAGATATCATCACCGAAGAGCAGGCCGGTTTCCGCCCAAATAGAAGCACCACAGAACAGATATTCAACCTGAGGGTTCTGTGTGAGAAATACAGCCAGCATCAACAAGACATCTTCCACGTCTTCATTGATTTTAAGAAGGCCTTCGATAGAGTATGGCATGACGCTCTGTGGGCCACCATGAACAAATTCAACATGGGCCAGAAGCTGATCCACACCATCAAGGAACTCTACTCAAAGGCCACCAGTGCAGTACTCGTACAGGGCACGGTAGGGGAATGGTTCCGTACCTCAGTTGGGGTCCGACAGGGATGTCTGCTGTTGCAGACACTATTTAACATTTTCCTCGAACGCATCATGACTGACGCCTTGGAAGACCACACAGGCACAGTCAGCATTGAAGGGCGAACAATCACCAACCTCAGGTTTGCCGATGACATTGACGGTCTGGCAGGAAATGAAGAGGAACTGGCCAAACTAGTGAAGCAACTGGACGAAATTTCCTCACGATATGGCATGGAAATCAGCGCCGAGAAAACCAAGCTCATGTCAAACAGTGCCCAGCCAATCACCACCAAGATCACTCTCAGGGGAAAAAGAACTGGAGACAGTTTTACCATTTAAGTACCTTGGAGCCATCATAAGTGAGGAGGGATCGAAGACCGAAATCTAGCAAGAGCGGCACAAACAGCAGCACAATGGCAAGACTGAAGACCATATGGAGTGACAGAAACATCCCTCTCGGAACCAAGGTAAAGTTACTAAACGCGCTAGTCACCTCAATCATGCTTTACGCATGTGAGGCATGGACACTGAACGCAGACCTACAAAGGCGGATCCAAGCAGTAGAAATGAGATGCCTCAGAAGGCTCCTTGGCATCTCATACAAGGACCATGTCACCAACAATGAAGTCCGCAGGATGATCACTCAACAGGTGCGGGGTTATGAAGACCTACTGACCACGGCGAAAAAGAGGAAACTCAGAGGGTATGGGCACGTAACACGCTCAGAAGGACTTGCAAAGACCATCCTGCAAGGAACAGTCCAGGGGAAGAGAAGACGGGGCAGACAGAGGAGAAAGTGGGCCGAGGACATCCGTGATTGGACAGGGGAGGACTTCAGTGTCACCCAGGCACTCGCCCACGACCGTGCTAAGTGGAGCCAGCTGGTCCACCGTTCGTCCACCATGCAGCGCCCCTACGACCCTGGCGGGTTACGGGACCAGTGAACAGTGAACAGTGAACCTGCATGCAGAATTGCAGAGAAAAGGGAATGTTCATGCCACTAAGCTGGAGTTCACCACGTACATTAAAAAAAATATGCAAAAGTGAACACAGAAAGACACCAGCATCCCAACAGAGAGAGAGAAATATCACAGAGTAATGCACAGTATTATGCCAGAATTATGCGAACTGTGACAATAACCCCCCCCCCCCCCCCCCCTTAAATTCAAACCACCGGGTTTGAACCGTAACCAAGACACAGTAAGCATAATGAACGATGAAACATAAGCACAGACACTACTAACCAACCTGGTGACAAAGTGTCACTACAACAAAAAGAAATGCCTTGCGACAACCAACCTGGTGACAACCAGCACTAAAGACCACCAAACCCGGTGACAACCGACCCCAACAATAGCAGGCCACAATGTCAATCAACACAAGCAACAACCAATCCCAGCAACAAGTTTCTGAAGACAGACCTCTGAGATTACCTCAGGCTACCTCCACTACATGAAATCGCAACCACCCTGGAACACACCTTTCCAAAGTTCCAACACCACAACCTGGAAGCAACTTCCACACAAGAAAACCAAGGCAACACAGACCTACCCATTCACACTGGAATAAAAAGAATCTGAAAATTCAGCCTGCATTACAAGGTACTTAACTTTCCCCCCAAATAAAAAAAACAACTATGTAACTCTAAGACACGACCAAGTACTTACCCTAGCAAATGGCCAAGGACATCTGCCCCAACACCTCCTCCACCAGCAACTTAGCTTCGAAACAACTGCAGTGTCCTACCTACCAGTTATCCGCCGCGGGTCTTGGTGCTTCCCAGAAAATGGAACAATGTGAGATCCTTTTGAAGGAGGGGATCTCGTCCATAGGAGGACCCTGGCCACCCTTACCTTTGCCACAGTCTTCTGACAGGAATCACAGGACTTGACATAGCGCCTGATATCTGCACACATCCCTGGCCAGTAGTAGTCCTTGAAAATCTTGTCACGTGTCTGCCTTGCTTCCAGATGACCACACATGGAGTTTGATGTCCCAGCGTCATCACATTGACATGGAGGTCCTTAGGAACACAGACATGACTGACAGCAACTCACAGTGACTCTGGAATGACTGGATAAGAACTCCTTGCTGGTACTGAAACGAAATGTTCCCAGACCTTGTCCTTATAGTGGCATTACTCTCTGCTAGATCTCTCGCCCCTTGCAAGCTTAGGTCTTGCCTCTGCTTCCTTCCTAACTCATCACGTGTCACTTTCACACCCAGGTCAATAGCAGTTGGGACAGGCTTTGACTTTTGATCAGCCTGAGTCCTAGCTTCTGTGACTCCAACAATCTTAGGGTCAGCATACACAGGCACTCTCGTGATAGTACCATCTGTTTCCCAGGCTACATTTCCAATGAGAACATCCATGACTGGTGCTTCCATCACAGCTACGTCGAAACGACCACAGATAAATGGAGACTGCAAATCTACCTGGGTGATAGGCAGCACAGATGAGCACTTAGACTCTGCTAGAACTACTCGTACCGTTTGCTCCAGTGAAAGACTGTGGAGAGACCAACCGATGAGCAACCACAATCATGTGAGCTCCCATGTCTCGCAAACCTTGGATAACCTGACCATCAACCATGGCTTCACATCGAGGAGTGTATACTTTAGAAGCGCATGGAATGCACAAGGTAGGTGGAGACCCTGAAGGTTGTTCCCCAGAACACTCTTGCTTGAGCACTGCAGAGACTACTTTGAACTGCCTGCACTCTCTAGCAAAATGACCACCCCTTCCACACTTGAAACAGACAGGTGGCTGATGGGCTTCCCTCTGCTAGGTTCCTTCGGAACTTCTGAAGGTCTAAACCCTGCTGATAGCTAACACCATGGCCTGGCTTCTGCTCAGATCTAGCCTGCTAGCAGAACTCTTCTTTGGTTCCGGAATCAGACTGCAACTTCCCGCTTCTTCTGTCTGAACTCCTCGAGGCCTTGAGCTCTGCCTCAGCAAAACGACCTGCCCTCTTTGCATTTACGATTTTTGTTGCAACGCGGGCAACATCCTCAGCCCCTCGGGGTTCTTCCTTCTGGACATCAGTGACCAGTTCAGGTGTCAGTGTCGATAGAAGCTGCTCTTGCAGAAACAGGTCTCTAATGTCCTCCACCTTATTTTCATCCTGGCCACTTGCTAGGCACCAGCGAGAGAGGCATGTCTTCAAGCAGAAAAAAAAATGCTCAAATGTCTCCTCGACAGCCTTCCGCATAGACCTGAACTTTTTCCCAGTAGCACTCTGCATCAAGGTGGAACACCTGCAAGAGAGTGGCCTTCAGAGCTTCATAATTCTGTACATCTTCAGGAGAGAGACACAAACAAGCGTCCCTAGCTCAACCCTGCAGCAGCTGAGCAAATGCGCAGCCCAAGTTTCACGCTTCCACTTATCCAAACCTGCTATTCGCTCAAAATGCATCAGAAACGCATCTAGGTCATCCTTCCCATCAAAGGGTTGGATACTGAACTGCTGGGCACTGCGGACTGAAATTTCTTCCTGCTTAAGTTCCAGCTTCCTCTCGAACCTATATCTTTCCTCTTCCTTCTCTTCCTCTCTCAAACACCTAGCCTCTTCCTTCTCTTCCTCTCTTAAACGCCTAACCTCTTCTTCTCCCTCTAGCCATTTAGCTTCCTTTCTTTCCTCTAATCATCTAGCCTCTTCCTTTTCCTCCTCTCTTAAACGTCTAGCCTCTTCCTTTTCCTCCTCTCTTAAACGTCTAGCCTCTTCCTTTTCCTCCTCTCTTAAACGTCTAGCCTCTTCCTTTTCTTCCTCTCTTAAACGTCTAGCCTCTTCCTTTCCCTCCTCTCTTAAACGTCTAGCCTCTTCCTTTTTCTTTCCTCTCTTAAACGTCTGCTCTTCCTTTTCTTCCTCTCTTAAACGTTAGCCTCTTCCTTTTCCTCTCTCTCTTAAATGTCTAGCCTCTTCTTTTCTACTGCATCCATGATGAAACTGCTAGCACTTCCCCTGACAAACCCACTCGAGCCAACCTCCGGAACTTGTTTTCCTCCTCAAAAAAAAAAAAAACCACCTTTTTTTCCCTG
>CM054154.1:53678876-53701341 GCA_028751875.1 Rapana venosa | reverse complement strand
AAAATGGGGGGGGAAGGGTTAAAATTTAATATTAAAAAAATGCGATGGATACACTGAAAGAGGGGGGACGGAATGGTAGAAGTTGATAATAATGAAAAAAGACGAGGGAATCACGGAAAGAGAGGGGACAGGAAGGGTAAGTTTGTTTTAATAATAAAACAAATGACGATGGATATCACTGAAAGAGGGGGGAACAGGATTGGAGAATTTGATAATAATGAAAAATGACGTGGATATCCGGAAAAGAGGGGCGGGTGGTGAAGTTGATTAAAAAAAAGAACAAATACGAGGGTATACTGAAAGAGGGGGGCAGGGGGGTAAATTAAAAATTAATGAACAAAGACGAATATACTGAAAGAGAGGGGACAGGAAAATGGTAGAAAGTTGATAATAATGAAAAAATGACGAGGGAAAACATAAAAGAGAGGGACAGGATGGTAAAAGTTGATAAAAATGAACAAAAAAAAGGGGGGTTTCACTAAAAGAGAGGGGACGGAGTGGTAGGAGTTGATAATAATAAACAAAGGCGTGGTATCCTGAAGGAGGGGAAGGAGTGGTAGGGTTTAATAATGAAAAAATACGATGGATTCACGAAAGGAGGGACGGAATGGTAGAAGTTGATAATATGAAAAATGACGTGGAATCACTGAAAGAGGGGGGACAGGGTGGTGAAGTTGAAAATAATAAAAAAATGAGATGGTATCACTGAAAGGAAGGGGACAGGAAGGGGTAAAGTTGATAAAAATGAACAAAGACGATGGATATATGAAAAAAGGAGGGGGCAGGAGTGGTGGGGATTGATAATAATGAAAAAAATGACGATGGTTCATGAAAGAGAGGGGACAGGAAATGGTAGAAGTTGTTTAAAATGAAAAAATGACGAGGGAAATTTCACTGAAAGAGGGGGGACAGGAGTGGTAGGAGTTAAAATAATAAAACAAATGACGAGGGATATCACTGAAAGAGGGGGGACAGGGGTGGTAGAAGTTGAAAATAATGAACAAATGACGAGGATTTACTAAAAAAGAGGGGGGACAGGAAGGGTAAAAGTGATAAAATAAACAAAAATACATGGAATCACTGAAAGAGAGGGCGGATGGTAGGATTTTGATAATAATGAACAAATTTGGACGAGGATTCCTGAAAGAAAAAGGGGGACAGGAGGGTAGGTTGATATAATGAAAAAATACATGTGATATTACTGAAAGAGAGGGGGACGGAAAATGGAGAAGTTGAAAATTAAAAACAAATGACGAGGGATATCACTGAAAGAGGGGGGACAGGGTGGTAGAAGTTGAAATAATAACAAAGGGACGATGGATATCACTGAAGAGAGGGGACAGGATGTAAGAGAGTTGATAAAATGAACAAATGACGATGGATATCACTGAAAGAGAGGGGAACAGGAATGGTAGAATTTTGATAATAAATGAACAAATGACATGGATATCACTGAAAGAGAGGGGACAGGAGTGGTAGAAGTTGATAATAAGAACAAATGACGATGGATAACACTGAAAAGAGGGACAGGAGTGGTAGGAGTTGATAATAAAAACAATGCATGGATATCACTGAAAGAGAGGGGACAGTGATGGTAGGAGTTGATAATAATGAACAAATGACGATGGATATCACTGAAAGAGGGGGGACGGAGGTGGTAGAATTTGATAATAATGAAACAAATGACGAATGGATATCACTGAAAGAGAGGGGACGGAGTGGTAGAATTTGATTAATAATGAACAAATGACGATGGATATCACTGAAAGAGGGGGGGACAGGAGTGGTAGGAGTTGATAATAATGAACAAATGACGATGGATATCACTGAAAGAGAGGGGACAGGAGTGGTAGAAGTTGATAATAATGAACAAATGACGCACTTATCATGAACACGCAGCACAAAGATTCACTAATCTTTTTTTTTTTATTCCCATAAATGTTTGTAGCCTGTTTTCTTCCTCTTTCTATCATCCTCCTTTAGAGGCAGCTTCAGTTGACCACAGGATATCACATCACTCCTGTGAAGTTGATTATTAATAATAATAATTATTATTATTATTATTATTATTATTATAATAATGTATTGAATTTATATCGCTGAATCTTGCAAAGCAACAAATCAGCGCTCAGATGATTTTTTTTATATCGATGATAATGGAAAAAGGGCATCATGAGCTTTTATTTTACTCCAGTCCCCGTGTGTATGCGGTTTTGTAAATTTTGTCATGTTCCCATCGGCACACAATGGCCTACTCTTTCGAAAAACGGAACAAGATTTAACGTGTACGCAAGATGTTCTGCATGCGTTCGCACACGGGGCCTTGGTTTATAGTTTCATCCGAAGGACTTTGACATTCAGCTCGATTTTTTTGTCAAACTGGGAAGAAAGGGCGCGAACCCAGAACCTCAGGGTTTACTTGTTGACAGGCAAAAGTCTTGACCATCCTCCACCTTCCTTCCAGGTGATGGGGCACTTCCACGGAGCCAAACCATCCTGCCACCTTCCTTCCCAGGTGATGGACACTTCCACAGGAGCAAACCATCCTGCCACCTTCCTTCCCAGCTGATGGACACTTCCACAGGAGCAAACCATCCTGCCACCTTCCTTCCCAGCTGATGGACACTTCCACAGGAGCAAACCATCCTGCCACCTTCCTTCCCAGGTGATGGACACTTCCACAGGAGCAACGGCTGACGTCACGTCGCTGGGCACCACAAAGGCTGAAGCTTTGTCAGGGCACCACAGCTTTGTCAGGGCACCACAGCTTTGTCAGGGCACCACAGCTTTGTCAGGGTACCACAGCTTTGTCAGGGCACCACAGCTTTGTCAGGGCACCTCACCTTTATCAGGGCACCACAGCTTTGTCAGGGCACCACAGCTTTATCAGTGCTGAGAAGACAAAACTCACGACAAACAGTGCCCAGCCAATCACTACCAAGATCACAGTCAGTGGAAAAGAACTTGAGGTTGTAGATCACTTCAAGTACTTTGGAGCTACTATTAGTGAAGAAGGTTCAAAGATCGAAATCCTCGCAAGAGCTGCACAAACAGTAGCAGCAATGGCAAAGCTCAAGACCATCTGGAAAGACCGAAACATCTCTCTCAGGACCAAGATCAAGCTACTGCATGCACTGGTCATTTCCACATATCTGTATGCATGCGAATCCTGGACATTGAATTCAGATCTACAAAGAAGGATCCAGGCTTTGGAGTTGAGATGCCTCAGAAGACTCCTTGGCATTTCATACACGGACCACACTACCAACAAAGAAGTCCGACAAACCATCACCCAACAAGCAAAGCACTACGAAGACATGCTGACCACAGTCAAGAAAAGGAAGCTCAGATGGTATGGACATGTGACAAGATCAGATGGGCTCTCCAAGACCACACTGCAAGGAACAGTGCAGGGGAAGAGAAGGCGAGGCAGGCCGAAGAAGACATGGGCAGACAACATCACTGAATGGACCGGGAAGAGCTTCTCCACAACCCAGGCACTTGCCCACAACCGCCGCAAATGGAGCCAACTGGTGCAACGTTCGTCACTGCAGTGCCCCTACGACCCTGGAGGGGATTATGGGAGCAGATGAAATGAGATGATGATGATGATACAGAACAAGTGATGAATTATCTGTCTGTAAAACAGGTCAGGTCAGAGGTGTCCTCTGCTACCGGTAACTATGTAACCCGGTACCACCTGTGACATGTGGGGAGTCAACCCAACCCAAAAATCACGCCTGGAGAGAGATGGGCGCCGCCAGGCTACTTTGAACAAGACACGCCAAATGGAACGGACGAAAATAAAGAATATACCGGATCGGTCGCCGCCCGGGTCAAACAAGGCCCGCGCCTTCCGTCTGACACCAGGGCGGAGGCGCCAAGTGTGCTACTGGTGAACCCCTACAACTAAAATCGGAGTAAGGGACTACATCACCATCGCAACATGGAACGTCAGAAGTCTGGCCCAAACAGGCAAACTCCAAGAACTGCTATACGAGCTGGACAGGTACACCTGGCATCTGGTAGGTCTCTTGAGGTCAGATGGAAAGAGCACGGTGAACACCATACTGACGAGGGTCATATGCTCTACTATAGCGGGGAGCAGGACAAGCATATCAATGGCGTAGGCATGCTTGTCAACAAGAACATCAAGAACTCGGTAATAGGATACTACCAGTAAACAGCCGGCTTATGGCCATCCGCTCAGGGCAGCCCCATTCAACATCACAGTGATTCAAGCCTACGCACCAACAACGGATCACGATGATGAAGTCGTAGAGGAATTCTACAACCAACTACAGGGCATCATCGATAAGATGAACAAGAAAGACATCTTGATCATCCAGGGAGACTGGAACGCCAAGGTGGGCGGAGACGCACTGAAAGACTGGAGCAAATTCTGCGGTCCCTCCTGTAATGCAATCACCAATGAGCGAGGACTCCGACTACTGGAATTTGCCAGCTACAACGACACGGTGCTCGCCAATACCCTTGGAGAACACAAGGCATCCCGACGCTGGACATGGCATGCACCCAATGGGATCCATCACAACTAGATTGACTACATCCTGGTGCAGAACCGGTTTCGATCTGGCATCAACAGAGCCAAGACGAGGACATTCCCAGGTGCAGACATGGGCAGCGATCATGACCTCATGCTCCTGAACTTTAGAGTCCGATTGAAGAAGACCAATAAGACAAAGAACACCAGACTCAAGTTCAACCTGGACAAACTGAAGGACCCCACATCGCGAGTCCTTCCAAGCAACAATAGGAGGGAAATTCGCACCACTGCTGGCACTTGAAGAAGATGCCGAAACGATGACCACCAGTTTTAACACAGTGATGACTGAGACAGCAAGCATACTTCTTTGGCAAACATCGCCGAAAAACACAACCATGGGTCACAGATGAAATCTTGATATTGTGTGACAAAAGAAGAGACCTGAAGAAGAGCAAGAACACTACAGGAGCAGTTGAGTACAGAGAAGTAAACAAGAAGATCAGGAGAGACATGAGGAAGACCAAGGAGGAATGGATAGAGAAACAATGTACAGAAATCGAAGAGGCCTGAACAAAGAATAATAGCAGAAGAGCATACCAGATTGTGAAAGAGCTCACCAAACAGAAACAGGCAAGATCAGTAACATCCAGGACAAAGAAAGGAATTGCCTAACAGAAAAGAAGGAAATCGTTGGCAGATGGACGGAATACTGTTCCGAACTCTACAATCATCAGACGCTAGGCGACCCCAGCGTACTTGCAAGCCAAGCCTCATCGAATAAAGACAACTTCCCAATTCTACGCGAGGAAGTAGAAGTAGCAATTAGATCACTGAAGAAAGGAAAATCAGCAGGAATCGACAACATCCCAGCAGAGCTGATCCAACACAGGGGAGAAGCAGTGACAGACATCCTTATAAGTATCTGCAACAAGATCTGGCAGACCGGAGAGTGGCCTACACCATGGACCCAATCACTCATCATCACTCTCCCCAAGAAAGGAAATCTCCAGCAGTGCCAAAACTACAGGACAATCAGCCTCATAAGTCATGCCAGTAAAGTCATGCTGAAAGTGATCTGAACAGGCTGAAACCACAGGCAGAAGAGATCATCGCCGAAGAGCAGGCCGGTTTCCGCCCAAAAGAAGCACACAGAACAGATATTCAACCTGAGGGTTCTGTGTGAGAAATACAAGCCAACACCAACAAGAATCTTCCACGTCTTCATTGATTTTAAGAAGGCCTTCGATAGAGTATGGGATGACGTTCTGTGGGCCACCATGAACAAATTCAACATGGGCCAGAAGCTGATACCACACCATCAAGGAATCTACTCAAAGGCCACCAGTGCAGTACTCGTACAGGGCACGGTAGGGGAATGGTTCCGTACCTCAGTTGGGGTCCGACAGGGATGTTGCTTGTCGCCGACACTATTTAACATTTTCCTCGAACGCATCATGACTGACGCCTTGGAAGACCACACAGGCACAGTCAGCATTGAGGGCGAACAATCACCAACCTCAGGTTTGCCATGACATTGACGGTCTGGCAGGAAATGAAGAGGAACTGGCCAACCTAGTGAAGCAACTGGACGAAAATCCTCACGATACGGCATGGAAATCAGCGCCGAGAAAAACCAAGCTCATGACAAACAGTGCCCACCAATCACCACCAAGATCACTCTTAGCGGAAAAGAACTGGAGACAGTTGACCATTTCAAGTACCTTGGAGCCATCATAAGTGAGGAGGGATCGAAGACCGAAATCCTAGCAAAAGTGGCACAAACAGCAGCAGCAATGGCAAGACTGAAGACCATATGGAGAGACAGAAACATCCCTCTCGGAACCAAGGTAAAGTTACTAAACGCGCTAGTCACCTCAATCATGCTTTACGCATGTGAGACATGGACACTGAACGCAGACCTACAAAGGAGGATCCAAGCAGTAGAAATGAGATGCCTCAGAAGGCTCCTTGCATCTCATACAAGGACCATGTCACCAACAATGAAGTCCGAAGAATGATCACTCAACAGGTGCGGGACTATGAAGACCTACTGACCACGGCGAAAAAGAGGAAACTCAGATGGTATGGGCACGTAACACGCTCAGAAGGACTTGCAAAGACCATCCTGCAAGGAACAGTCCAGGGGAAGAGAAGACGGGGCAGACAGAGGAGAAAGTGGGCCGACGACATCCGTGATTGGACAGGGGAGGACTTCAGTGTCACCCAGGCACTCGCCCACGACCGTGCTAAGTGGAGCCAGCTGGTCCACCGTTCGTCCACCATGCAGCGCCCCTACGACCCTGGCGGGTTACGGGACCAGTGAACAGTGAACAGTGATACAGATTAAGTGTTGAATTATCTGTCTGTATACAGATTAATTGTTGAATTATCTGTCTGTATACAGAACAGATACAGAACAAGGGGTTTATGGTGTGCTTAAGGAGACGTGGTACCTTTGTAACTGGCAGTAGCATCCCTCGGGATGGACGGGAGCACTGGTCCTCACTTGGCACTCAACTCTCACTTCTGGGTCCGGGTCCTTACCCACCCACACCCGGTAACCGCTTCTACTGGGAACGTTGTGAGGGGCTGGTGATTTCTTATTCACCAGTAGGAGTCTTGGAGAGGAGATGGGCGCCACCAAGCTTCCTCAAGCCCACTGCAAGGACATGATGAGAAAAACAAAACAGAAAAACATGCCGGATCGGTCGAGGCCCGGATCAACAACGACCGCGCTACCCACTGCAAGCCTCCAGGGTGGGAGTGACAAATGCGCTACTGGAGCAGAACCAACTCTAAAGCTTCCAAATAAAGGAGTAACCATCGGAACATGGAATGTGAGGACTCTATACCAAACAGGAAGAGTACAGGGACTCACACAGGAACTAAAAAGATTTTAAATGGGACATCCTAGGCTTGCGGAAGTCAGATGGACTGGCTTCGGAGAAACAACCACGCAAGACGGCCACAAGGTATGGTACAGTGGAGAAGAGAAACAAACATCAACACGGAGTAGGCTTCATTGTCAGGAAAGAGATTGTGTCAAGCGTCGTCAGCTGCACACCAGTATCCAGCAGACTCGTCTCAATCAGAGTTTCTGCAAAACCCCAGAATCTCACCATCATTCCAAGTGTTATGCTCCAACATCTGACTACGATTATGACCAGATAGAAGAATTCTATGAACAACTTGAAAACGTCATCTCCAAAACGCCAAAAAAAGGGCATTCTTATTGTGGAAGGCGACTGGGAATGCTAAGGTGGGACCCGATGCCTATGACACCTGGGCAGGAACCACAGGACGCTTTGGACTAGGAGAAATAAACGAAAGAGGACAGCGGCTGCTGGAATTCGCACAGAAGCACAAACTAACTCTGGCAAACACACTCCATCCTCACAAGCCATCTAGAACATCAACTTGGCACTCACCAAATGGTCTGATTCACAATCAAATTGACTACATTCTGTCACCCCAAAGATTCAAATCCAGCATAAACAAGGCAAACACAAGAACATTCCCAGGAGCTGACATTGGCAGTGACCACGACCTTGTACTTAACACCATCAAGCTGAAACTCAAAGCAAAACAACAGCCAAAAAACCCACGCATAAGATTTGATCTGGAAAAACTCAAAGACCCAACAGTGGTTGAGATCTCCCAAGCCAACATTGGAGGAAAGTTCGCCGCACTCACAGCCATCGACAATGATGTGGACACACTAACCAACAACATCAAAGAAGTGCTATTGACAGCAACAGAAGAAACATTAGGAAGAAGCAGAACAAAGAAACAACCCTGGGTGACAAATGAGGTTCTCGACTTCTGCGACAAAAGAAGAGAGCTTAAGAAACAAAAGTTCACAAGTCAAGAAGCCAACACCAAATACAGGAATAGCCACAGAGAAGTGAGGAAAAAGATGAGAGAAGCCAACACCAAATACAGGATAGCCACAGAGAAGTGAGGAAAAAGATGAGAGAAGCCAACACCAAATACAGGATAGCCACAGAGAAGTGAGGAAAAAGATGAGAGAAGCCAACACCAAATACAGGAACAGCCACAGAGAAGTGAGGAAAAAGATGAGAGAAGCCAACACCAAATACAGGAATAGCCACAGAGAAAGTGAGGAAAAAAGATGAGAGAAGCCAACACCAATACAGGAATAGCACAGAGAAGTGAGGAAAAAGATGAGAGAAGCCAACACCAAATACAGGAATAGCCACAGAGAAGTGAGGAAAAAGATGAGAGAAGCCAACACCAAATACAGGAACAGCCACAGAGAAGTGAGGAAAAAGATGAGAGAAGCCAACACCAAATACAGGAAAGCCACAGAGAAGTGAGGAAAAAGATGAGAGAAGCCAACACCAAATACAGGGACAGCCACAGAGAAGTGAGGAAAAAGATGAGAGAAGCCAACACCAAATACAGGGACAGCCACAGAGAAGTGAGGAAAAAGATGAGAGAAGCCAACACCAAATACAGGGACAGCCACAGAGAAGTGAGGAAAAAGATGAGAGAAGCCAACACCAAATACAGGAATAGCCACAGAGAAGTGAGGAAAAAGATGAGGAAGCAACAACAAATACAGGACAGCCACAGAGAAGTGAGGAAAAGATGAGAGAAGCCAACACCAAATACAGGAATAGCCACAGAGAAGTGAGGAAAAAGATGAGAGAAGCCAACACCAAATACAGGGACAGCCACAGAGAAGTGAGGAAAAAGATGAGAGAAGCCAACACCAAATACAGGAACATCCACAGAGAAGTGAGGAAAAAGATGAGAGAAGCCAACACCAAATACAGGAATAGCCACAGAGAAGTGAGGAAAAAGATGAGAGAAGCCAACACCAAATACAGGAACAGCCACAGAGAAGTGAGGAAAAAGATGAGAGAAGCCAACACCAAATACAGGAATAGCCACAGAGAAGTGAGGAAAAAGATGAGAGAAGCCAACACCAAATACAGGAATAGCCACAGAGAAGTGAGGAAAAAGATGAGAGAAGCCAACACCAAATACAGGAACAGCCACAGAGAAGTGAGGAAAAAGATGAGAGAAGCCAACACCAAATACAGGAATAGCCACAGAGAAGTGAGGAAAAAGTGAGAGAAGCCAAAAAAAAAAAAAAAAAAAAAAAAAAAAAAAAAAAAAAAAAAAAAAAAAAAAAAAAAAAAAAAAAAAAAAAAAAAAAAAAAAAAAAAAAAAAAAAAAAAAAAAAAAAAAAAAAAAAAAAAAAAAAAAAAAAAAAAAAAAAAAAAAAAAAAAAAAAAAAAAAAAAAAAAAAAAAAAAAAAAAAAACCAAAGAATGGGGAAAAGAGGGAAGGAAAAAAAAAGGGAACCCAAAAAAAGGAAAAAAAAAACCAACAAAATAAGGAAAAAAAAAAAGAAAAAATAGAAAAGAAAAAAAAAAAGGGGGAAAAAGAGGGGGGGAAAAAAAAAAGAAAAAAACGGGAACAGAGGAAAAGTGAGGAAAAAAAGAGAAAAAAAAACAGGAATAGAAGGAAGGGGAAAAAAGAAAAAGAAACACCAAAAAAGGGAAAAGAAAGAGGAGGAAAAAAAAAAGGAAACAAAAAAAAGAAAGGGAAAGGGAAAAAAAATGAAAAAAAAAAAAAACCCGGAAAACCCAGAGGTGAGGAAAAAAATGGAGAACCAACCCCAAAAAAGGGGGGAACCCACGAGAAGTGGGGAAAAAGATGAGAGAACCAAAAAAAAATACAAAAAAAACCCCAAAGAAGGGGGAAAAAGTGGAGAAGCCCCCCAAAAAAGGGAAAGCCAGGAAGTAGGAAAAGAATGAGGGAAGCCAAAAAATAAAAGGGAACCCAAAGGGAAAAGGGGGAAAAAGGAAAGGAAACCAAAACAATAGGGAAGGGGTGGGAAAAGTGAGGAAGAAAAAAAACAAAAAAAAAGAAAAAAAAAATGGGGGAAGAAACCCAATCGGGAACAACAAAGGAAAAAAAGGGGGAAAGAAAAAATAAGGAACAACCAAAAAAGGGGGAAAAAAAGAAGAAAAAAACGATGAAGGAAAGGGGGAAAAAAGGAAAGCCAAAAAAAAAAAGAAAAAAGGGGGAAAAAATAAAAACCCAAAAAAAAAAGGGGAAAGGGGAAAAAAATAGGGCCCCCAAATCAGGAAGCCACAGAGAAGGGGAAAAAAAAAAGGGGAAGCCAAAAACAAAAAAGGGAAAAGCACAGAGAAGTGGGGAAAAGAGGGGGAACCAACACCAAATACAGGGAAGAAAGTGAGGAAAAAGGAAGGGGGAACCAAAAGGAAAACCCAAAGGGAAAGTGGGGAAAAAGAGGAAAAAGCCAACAAAAAAACGGAAAAGAAAGGAAGGGAGGAAAAAGAGGGGAAAACCCAAAAACCCCAAAAGGAAAAGCCACGAGAAGGGAAAAATAAAGAACCCCAACACCAAAAAGGAAAGCCACAGGAGTGGGAAAAAGATGAAAACCCAACAAAAAATACGGAAAGCCCGGGGTAGGAAAAAGATGAAGAAGAAAAAACCCCAAAATACGGAACACCCACGGGAAAGTGGGAAAAAGTGAGAAACCAACAAAAAGGGGATAGAAAAGGAAGTGAGGAAAAAGATGGGGAAAAGCAACACAAATCAGGAAAACCACAGAAAAGTGGGGAAAAAGAGAAGAACCAAAAAACGGGGAAAGCCAAAAAATAAAAATGAAAAGAAGCCAAAAAAACAAACACCACAAAAAGGGAAAAAAATGGGGGAAAAAAACCCCAAATGGGAAAAACCCACAAAATAAAAAAAAAGATAGAGGGGGAAAAAATGGATCCCAAAAGAAAAAAAGGAAAAACACCAAAATCAAAAAAAGGGAAAGGGGAAAAAGATGAGGAAGCCAACCCCAAACAAAAAGAAGGGAAAAGGGGGAAAAAGATAAAGGGGCCCAAACCAAAAACGGGAAAAACAGCCACAAGAAGTGAGGAAAAAGATGAGAGAAGCCAACACCAAAATACAGGGATAGCCACAGAAAGTGAGGAAAAAGATGAGAGAAGCCAACACCAAATACAGGAACAGCCACAGAGAAGTGAGGAAAAAGATGAGGAAGCCAACACCAAATACGGGGAAGGCCACAGAGAAGTGAGGAAAAAGATGAGAAAAAGCCAACACCAAATACTAGGAACAGCCACAGAGAATTGAGGAAAAAGATGAGAGAACCCAACACCAAATACAGAACAGCCACAGAGAAGTGAGGAAAAAGATGAGAGAAGCCAACACCAAATACAGGAATAGCCACAGAGAAGTGAGGAAAAAAGATGAGAGAAGCCAACACCAAATACAGGGACACCCACAGAGAAGTGAGGAAAAAATGAGAGAAGCCAACACCAAATACAGGAACAGCCACAGAGAAGTGAGGAAAAAGATGAGAGAAGCCCAACACCAAATACAGGAACGCCACAGAGAAGTGAGGAAAAAGATGAGAGAAGCCAACACCAAATACAGGAACACCACAGAGAAGTGAGGAAAAGATGAGAGAAGCCAAAGAAGCGTGGATAGAAGATAGGGAAACAAATACAGCTGCAGACATGAAAAAAAAAATGGGTGGCGCAGCGCTTGTGGCGATGCGCTCTCCCGCTCTCCCCGGGGAGAGCAGCCCGAATTTCACGGAGAAATCTGCCGTGACTTAAAGTGGTATGAAATGAAATCTGAGCGCTTTGATTTGTTGCTTTACAAGATTCAGCGCTATATAAATTCCATACATTATTATTATTATTATTATTAACAATTCCACAGCATCGAAGTTGGAATGGCCAAGGGAAACAGCAAAACAGCTTACGACACTCTGAAATCACTAACTAAAACCACACAGCCTAAAGCCTCTGTTATTGAAGACAAAGAAGGAAATCTTTTAACGGAAAGCAATGCCATCCTCCAACGCTGGACGGAATACTGTGAGGGATTGTACAACTACCCACTACGCCCAGATACCAACATAGTTTCTGACAAACCCCCTGAACACCAAGATAAAGACCCACCAATACTAAGGTGTGAAGTAGATACAGCTATTAAACAATTGAAGAAGGGAAAGTCCCCTGGAATCGATAAAATCCCAGCTGAACTCATAAAAAATGGAGGGAATGAAACAGCAAGGCGATTCACAGAACTTTGTCAGAATATTCACGACACCAAAGAATGGCCAGAAGAATGGACACAGTCTCTTGTAATACCCCTACCAAAGAAAGGAAACCTCAAGCAATGCCAGAACTACAGAACCATCAGTCTCATAAGCCATCCTAGCAAGATCATGCTGCGGGTAGTCCTCAACAGACTGAAAAACCAAGTGGAAAAACTCCTGGCAGAAGAACAAGCCGGCTTTAGACCAAAACGCAGCACAATGTAACAAATTTTCAATCTTAGAATTCTGATACAGAAACATCTCCAACACCAAAAAGACTTGTATCACAATTTCATAGACTTCAAAAAGGCCTTTGACAGGGTATGGCATGACGGCCTCTGGCAAGTACTCAGGCACTTCAACATTGACAGCTGCCTCATTGAAGTCATCAAGGCACTGTACGAGAACGCAAGAAGTGCAGTTTTCCTGAACAATCGCATGGGCGAGTTCTTCAAGACCACGGTTGGGGTCCGTCAGGGCTGCCTTCTCTCACCTGTACTTTTCAACCTCTTCCTCGAAAACATCATGACAGAGACACTGCAAAACCACCACACTTCCATCTCCATTGGTGGAAGACCCCTTTGCAACCTCAGATTTGCAGATGACATTGACCTCATGGGCGGCAGCAAACAAGAACTGCAAAACTTCACAGATAGTCTAACAGATCGAGCGAGCGCATATGGCATGGAGGTCAGTACAGAGAAATCAAAGATCATGGTCAACAGTGCAAGTAATGACAGCACGGAAATAAAGATGAATGGAGAAATACTGGAAGAGTTGAGCCAATTCAAATACTTAGGCTCCATCCTAACAAAAGATGGCACATCAAACAATGAAGTGAAAGCTCGCATTGCAACAGCAACATCTGCTCTAGCCAGACTCGAGAGGATCATCAGAAGCAACAACATCAGCTTCTGCACCAAATATCACCTTTACAAATCCCTTGTGATATCTATCCTCCTATATGGCTGTAAATCATGGACTCTGTCAGCAGAGCTAGAGAGGAGAATCCAAGCATTCGAGAACAAGTGCCACAGAAGACTCCTCAAAATATCATACAAAGAACACAAGACCAACAACTATGTGAAAGAAGAAATCAAAAAGCGTGTGGGCCCCCAAGAACCTCTGCTCTCCACCATAAAGAGGAGAAAACTGACGTGGTTTGGTCACACCACAAGACACAACACCTTAGCAAAAACCATCCTGCAGGGAACAGTTGAAGGCAAGAGAAGAAGAGGCCGCCAAAAGAAATCATGGGTTGACAACATCAAAGAATGGACCGCCCAACCCCTGCAACACCTTCTACTAGCCACACAGGATGTGAAGCATGGAAAAAGATCTCTGTCGCGTCTTCTCTCATGTCCCCCCTACGTCCTTTGGGACATGGGACTGAGTGAGTGAGTGATACAGAACAAGTGTTGAATTATCTGTCTGTATACAGAACATGGCTTTGTTTGTTTGAAACTATGTTTTAATATATAAATATAAATATATAATATATATATATATATATATATATATATAATATATATAATAATAATTATATATATATATATATATATATAAATATAAGTATGTTCTTTCCAGCCAGAAGGCCCATAGAGCCGGAGCTTATCCCGGTTTCTGTAGCGTTAAGCGAACTGATGGTTTTTTCACCCCCCCTGTGACAGGAGGGAAGTCTGTCGCCAGATATTTTCCCCACAGAGCTGGTACCCACTTGTACACCTGGGTGGAGTGAAAAAAATAGGAGTAAAGTGTCTTTCCCAAGGGCAAAAACACCGAGCCGAGCGGGGATCGAAACCCGGGAAAAAAAAATTAATTAAAATATTATATATATATATATATTATATATATATATAAAATATTATATATTATATATATATTTATTTATATATATTTTATTTATAATTTTTTCAAAACAAACAAAGCCATATATATAATTTCAAAACAAACAAAGCCAAAATAAAAACCCTTCCTTTGAACGAATTGCATGTTTTACGTAAGAATGTTATCACAAAACTGTCATAGTTATGGAACCATGATATGTCACGCAACAATAACAAGGCAAAATGTGCACATGTCGGTACGTGATCAGACATGTAGGCCTAGTGAACAAATAGAATCGTTTTCTATATCTTGTTTCTATATCTTGTTTCCCCTTCCCAACCACAACATTTCCCACAGAAATGAAGAAAAAGCTCATTTAAAGATATATCAAGCGTTCCTCAGCAATGATGGTCTCTGCTTGTGGCTTCAGTCTATTCAATATTATCTGCAGCATGACCTTGCTTGGGTGGCATATGAGGCTGATTGTGCGGTAATTATGGCATTGTTGTAGATTTCCTTTCTTGGGGAGGGTGATGATGAGCGACTGTGTCCATGGTGTTGGCCATTTTCCTGTCTGCCAGATTTTGTTGCAGATTCTTAGTAGGGCGCTGATCACGGTTTCCCCTCCACTTGAACCAACTCAGCTGGAATTTGTCCCCCTGCTACTTCCCTTTTTCAGGATCGAGCTTTTTCCCACTTCTTCTCGGGGGGATAAGGTGAGTCTGTGTCTTTGCTTGGGGGTACTTTTAAGGACTTTGGATCTCCTGGGTTCTATGGTTAAAAGGGTCGGGCTTTTTTTCTGTCCTCTGTTAGAATATCCTGGTCGTCGTGAGACACTTCCCTTTTTGTCTTGGATTTTTAAAACCCTTTTCGCTTTTTTTGTGTAGTGGTCTTTCCCCAGTGATATGCTTTTTTGCTATTGTTTTTTTTGATTTCTTTTCAAGTTGGCACTTTTCCCCGCCTTTTCTTTTTTGCCTCCGTAGGGGATTTCCTGATTCTTTTGTTGACTGCCCTTTTGTTCTGCTTTTCTTTTGTTTCATTTTTCTTTTTCTTAAAATCTCTCGCTTGTCGCATTTGTAGATTTTGGTGTGCCCCAGTTTTTTTGACTGGGGTGTTTGCCAAAAAGCTTGCTTGCTGTTTCGCACTGCGTATTGAAATTTGTCAGTGTATCTATGTTGAGTTATCACAGTGAGGGTTGCAAATTTTTCCCTATCCTTGCTTGAAAAATTTCTACTACCTCTGGGGGGGCCCTTCACTTTCGAGGTCAAAATTTTTCCCGATGTTTTTTTGCTTTTGGATTTTTTTTAGACGTAGTTGGAAGTCATCATCACAAGTCATGACATCCCTATGTCTCTCCTAAAACTTGTGTCTGTCGAGTTAACGCTAGCTGAAAACTCTTTTCACAAAGAAAAATATTCAACCTCGAATACTAGTGAGCGGGGCCTTTACACAACAAACCTTTTCTATTAATTTTCGATTTTTAAAAAGGGATTTGACAGGGTGTGGGATGCAGCTTTGTGGGAACCAGAATTTGTACAGCTCAATGCAAAATGTCAAGTCATCAAACAGCTGAACGCGAGGCCACCGGCAGTGTCCTACAACAACAACATTTGGAGAATGGTTTCGAACAACTTTTTAGTAAGGCGGGCTGTTACTCTACCCACTCTTTTCAAAATCTTCCTGAGAGAAACGGTGATGACTGGAACATCATGAAGGACAGTCAGTTGGTGGCCGAACGATCAAAACCCCCGTTTTCAGTGAATTGAAGAATAGCAGGGAAAAAAAAAAAAGAGTTTCCCGCCAAATAAAAACCCCAATAAGGCCCCCAAAAAACGGCATGGAAATCAGTGCAGAGAAGACCAAAAGATGATAAAACCCCAACGGATTAGCATGGTATAGGGTTAAAAACCGAAGTCGAAACAGTTCAAAACTTTAAAACCCGGGAGCCCTTTTATCAGACCCCGGGATCCAAAACCGAAGTAGTATGCAGGACTGCAAGACAATAACAACTGTCAAAAATAAACACCATCTGGATAGATTAAAAAAAATCTCCTTACTCCAAGATCAGACAATGCGTCCCTTGTCATATCCTATTTATGTATGCTGGAACAGGACCCTGACGCAGATTTGGAGAGAAAATAAAAGGCGGGAGAATGAGAGCTTGGGACCCTTTGGGAACTCCTACAAAGACCACTAAGCAACGAAAGCGTGTAAACGAATCCAGCAACCATTGGACTTAGGGAGAACCTTCTAACGACGTGAAAAAGCGTAAACTTAAATGGTTTGGTCATGTCACAAGATCCAAAGGACTTGCAAAGACAGTTTTACAAGGACGGGTCCAAGGAGAAGAAGAAGAGGCAGACCAAGGAAGAGTGGGAGGATAACATCAGCGAATGGACAGGCAGAACTCAACAAAACCCTGAGAAAGGCAAACAGAGAGAGAGGAATGGAGGGAACTGGTTGTTGAGTCTTTGAGGGTGCCCCCACGGTCGTCAGACTACGGGACAGATAGATAGATAGATAGATAGATAGATCAAACGTTAATGTGTGTGTGTGTGTGGCGCGTGCGCGTGAGAGAGAGAGACAATGACAATGACAAATTCTTTTATTTCGAGGATAATGAATAAGCATCCATGTGCTTTTTTACATCTAGCCCCCCGCCCTTAGGGATATATATGATAATAAAATAAAATAAAGCCAATACCAATACGCTCACACAGTATGCGGGAAAAATATCTACACAAAATAATAATAATAATAATAATATAATAATAATAATAATAATAATAATAATAATAATATATGGAATTTATATAGCGCTGAATCTTGTAAAAAACAAACAAATCGAAGCGCTTGCACTCAATCATTTACAGGCATGCAACTCTCCTTAAACATAATGAACATTAGATTTGAAATCCATGCGCGCCCACGTACGCACGCACGCACACACACACACACACCACACACACACACACACACACACGCGCGTGCGCGCGCGCGCGCGCGCGCGGAACAACACTTAGAAGGTGAAAAATGCTGTTGAAAATTAGTGACAGATGTGTGGGGGGAAAGTCTCGGGTAAGAAATAAGTGTGTTTTGAGGCTGGATTTGAAGGTATCAAGTGAAGGCTTTTGGCGAAGTGAGAGAGGGAGGTCATTCCAGGTGGATGGACCAGAAACAGAGAAGGAGCGACGGCCAACAGTGGTTTGTTTGAATCTGGGTGTTCGAAAGCACAAAGTATCTGCGGCTGAACGAAGGGAAAGGGATGGAGTGTACAGGTGAAGACAGTTACAGAGATAAGAGGGTGCAGATTTGTGGAGACATTTGAAACAGAGGGTATTGATTTTATACTCCAGTCTTTGTGAGACTGGCAGCCAGTGAAGAGATCGCAGAAGAGGAGTGATGTGTTCAGATTTTTTCTTTCTTAGAACCAGTCGAGCTGCAGAGTTTTGTATGCGTTGAAGAGAGTGGATAGATGATGCTGGTGGGCCAGCCAAAAGAGAATTACAGTAGTCTAAACGTGAAAGAATGAGAGATGTGACAAGCTTGGAAGTTGCATCAGTGGACAGATACTTGCGAATCGCGCTTATGCGCCGTAATTGATAGTGGCAAGACTGGCAGGTCTGGGTGATGATTTTTTTCATAGAGAGTGTGTTGTCAAGAACTACTCCTAAATACTTCACAGAGTTGGACAAAGGAACTGACGTATTGCCGAATTCTATTGAAGTTTTTGCGATAGAGGAAAGTTTATGTTGGCTCCCTATGAGCATGGCTTCGGTTTTATCGGCATTAAGTTGTAACTTGTTCTGAGTCATCCAGTTTTGAATGTCCTGAAGGCAGTAGGACATATTTGTCAGGAGGGAAGGCAAGTTTTCAACAGTATCGCTGCACTTAAGCTGAGTATCATCGGCATAGAAATGATGATCAATATGGTGGTTGTTTATTATATGTGAGAGTGGAGCAGTGTAGAGAGTAAAGAGAACAGGGCCCAGGATTGATCCCTGTGGGACTCCACATTCCATTTTGACAGGTTTTGATTGAATTTTGTTTACAATAACTTTCTGGAACCGGTCTGTGAGGTATGAAGAAAACCCAGGTGAGGGCTGTGCCGTTAATACCAAACGTATTTTGGAGGCGAGAAAGAAGAATTGAGTGATCTATGGTATCAAAGGCTGCAGATAAGTCAAGAAGAGTGAGGAGGGAGATTTTTCCTGCATCAGAAGCAAGTAGAAGTGTATCTAAAGTGTGGACTAGGGTGGTTTCGGTGCTGTGGTTGGGGCGATAGACAGACCGAAAAGTGGGAAGAAGATCATTGGAATGAAGGTGACTGCTGAGCTGTTTGAGAACAACTTTTTCTAGTACTTTAGAGACAAAGGGTAAGTTTGAGACAGGCCTATAATTCTTCAGAATGTTGGGATCGAGGTCGTGCTTTTTTCAGTAGAGGTGTGACTATTGCTGTTTTAAGAGCTGATGGAAAATTTCCTGACTGAAGAGATGAGTTTAGTATTTTAGTGATAATAGGCACAAGTTGTGGAAGGCATTGTGAGAAAACAGGAGCAGGTATGGGATCAAGGTCGCATGATTTTATAGTCATTTCCTTCAGAATTGTCGTGATTTCTTTTTCACTTGTGGGATGGAAGGAAAAGAGAGGAGTGGCAGTGAACTGAGGATCAGGAGGCGCAGGCTGGAATTGAGTCTGATCCGGTCTGGAGCGTATGTTTCGAACTTTGTCTGAAAAGCCCCCACAAAAATCACTGACAAGAGTGAGAGAGAGAGAGGAGAGAGAGAGAGAGAGAGAGAGAGAGAGAGAGAGAGGGGGAGAGAGAGAGAGAGAGAGAGAGAGAGGGGAGAGAGAAAAGGCAACAACAAGTAAGAAAGACAGCAAAACAGAAAACAAAGGAAGAACCGAAGAAATAGCAAAGAAACCAAGAGTAAAACAAAAGCGGAACAACAACAAGGGGAAAGGGGACAACCAAATAGTTCCCCCTCCAAAAAAGGCCCAAACCAAAACCAAAACAGAACCAAACAAAGCAAAACCTCCATAATATAAAGGATAACAAACCATATAAATAGTATCATTTTGGCTAACAGAAAGAAACGTCAGCAAATTCATTGTGCTTTTATGGGAAGCAACAGCAATAGTAAACTACACAAAACAAATATTGTATAAGAAAACCTAGGAGATTATGCACAAGCTATTTGCATCCCCATGCACACGTACACGTGTAAAAACCCCCACACAAAAAACACACACACACCCCACACAACACACACACAAACACACACACAACTACACACGCGCGCGCGCACGCACGCACTCACACCATGCCTCAATGCCAAAATCAAATTTTTATGACTATCATGTATAGTCATAAAAAGGACATCTGCACATTGGAATTAGTTATACGTAATTGGTATACTCAAAACAAGATATCAAAATAAAGCATTCACTAAATCTCAAATACAGTCAACTTACGCAATAAAACTGAAATATTAAATCTGAATAAACCATTCAACAGGATACTAATTGTAAACACGACAATTAAATCTATAAGCAAAACACTAAAAGGAGAGGACGAGAGAGAGAGAGAGAGAGGAGAGAGAGAGAGAGAGAGAGAGAGGAGAGAGAGAGAGAGAGAGAGAGAGAGAGAGAGAGAGTAGAGGAAGAGAGAGAGAGAGCAATGACAATGACAATGACAATGACAAATTCTTTTATTTCGAGGATAATGAATAAGCACCCATGTGCTTTTTTTACATCCAGTCCCCGCCCTTAAGGATATATATGATAATAAAATAAATAAAGCCCATAGCAATACACTTAGACAGCTTACGGAAAAAATACTACACAAAAATCACCACAAAATCACCTAAGAGAGAGAGAAGAAAAAAAAAGAAAAAAAAGTAGCAACAAGTAAGAAAGAAAGCAGAACAGAAAACACAGAAACAACCCAAAAAATAGCAAGAACCAAGAGCAAAACAAAACGGCAACAACAAGGGGAGAGGGAACAACCGAATAGTCCCCCCTCAAAAAAGCAACAACAACCCCAAACCCAAACCAAAACAGAACCAAACAAAGCAAAACCTCTATAAAATAAAGGAAAACAAACCACGTAAATAGTTTAATTTGTAACAGAAAGAAACGTCAAAAGTTCTTTGTGCTGTTATGGGAGGCAACAGCAATAGTAAACTACATGAAACAAATATTGTAGAAGCAATTTGCATCCCCATGCACACGTACACACACACGCAACACACACACACACACACACACACACACACACACACACACACGCACGCACGCACGCACACACACACACACACACACACACACACACACATACCCATGCTGTTGTTGTTGTGTATGTATATTTTTGTTTGTTTGATTGTTTATTTCCTTGTTGTGGTTGTCCTTGTTGATTCATCCTTTTGTTGTTGTTTTATTCAGTTGTTTGTATGGTTGAAGGTTTGTGTGTACATGTGTGTGTGAGAGGGGGGAGGGAAGCAGTTGGTGTGGGTTTTTTTTATATTTTTATTCTGTTTTGTCTTCTTTGTTTGTTTTGGTTTTGGTTTTTTATTGTTGCTTGTTTGTTTGTGTTATGACGGGTATTTTTTTTTTCAAGATTTTTGAATTATTTCAATTGTATGGTCTCATATTTTTCTGGGTTTTTTGTTTTATTTTAATTCCACATATGCATATGTTATTGGTTTTTTTGTTTGATTTGTATATTTTACCATAGATTAGGTTTTTTTTATTCTATGTCTGCATATACATTATCTTTTTTTTTCTCGCTTTTTTTCTTTCTTTAGATAGATGGCTTGATGAAAAAAAGCAAATGCACTGCTTATTCAATGTACCATCTGAAAATAAAAGTTTGACTTTGACTTTGACACACGCACGCGCGCGCGCGCGCACTCACACCATGCATCAATGTCAACATAAAACCTTTATGAATATCATGTATAGTCATAGAGAAGGACATCTGCATTTTGGAATTAGCTATACATAATTGGTACGCTCAAAACAAGATATCAAAATAAAACATTCACTGAATCTCAAATACAGTCAATTTAGGGAGTAGAACTGAAATATTAAATCTGAATAAAGCATTTAACGGGATACTAATTGTAAATACAAACGATTAAATCTATAAGCAAATAATAAAAGGAGAGGGCGAGAGAGAGGGAGAGAGAGAGAGAGAGAGAGGAAGAGAGGAGAGAGAAGAGAGAGAGAGAGAGAGGAGAGGAGAGAGAGAGGAGAGAGAGAGAGAGGAGAGAGAGATGAGAGAGAGAGAGAGAGAGAGCGCAGTGCATTTTAAATCCATATGATATTGAATATAGTTTTCAATTCATCAACGCTAACGCCATTAGAACTCACTGTGACTTAACATTGTACATGTTAAGATCGTCCTAGAGTCATTATAAAGAAGTAGAATAGTGGAAAAATCATTTCTAGAAGTCATTTTTCAATAACACAATAGCGATATACAAGTAAAACACTCACACTTAAACAGAGAGAGAGAGGGGGGGCGAGAGAGAGAGAGAGAGAGAGAGAGAGAGAGAGAGGGGGGGGGGGAGAGAGAGAGAGGATAATTTGGTATAATGTAAGGGGAGGATATATTACTTGTTTCAACAGATCAAGTGTGGATTTTTATTTTTGATGCATCAAGTGGATGAAAAAATTACTTTGAGATTGTTAATGATTGGTGTTGTCTAAATGAGTCAGGAAGGGAGTTCCACGCACAGGGCTGGTAAAGTAAGCTAGATTTGAACAAATTAATCTTGGGATTGGGACACATGGCTTTTCATATTTCTGGAATGATTCATTGGGAACTTGTCTTTTAAGGGTGAGGGAAAGTTCCTGTCATTATCTTAAACACATGATGCTTTGTTAAACTTGTTTTTTGGTGTAGGGGAAGATATTTAATGGTATTTAAAACCACTTTAGTAAGGTAGTCTTTTCAAAGAAAAGTTTAAAAAGCATTTAACAATTTAAAATTTTTTTTGGGGTTG